>JAWZYT010003976.1:115000-311483 GCA_034508575.1 Petrolisthes manimaculis | reverse complement strand
CCCATCCTTCGTCTAGTGTTATATACAGCCGCCCTACATTCCTCTACACACGGTTTTTTCTGCACTTCCATTTGCTGCCCCAATATCAGTGGACTCGATCGTACACACACACACACACACACACACACACACACACACACACACACACACACACACACACACACACAAGTGGAATTTATAGGAAGGTTATCGGAAAAACACAGGTGATAGAGTCTGATGGTTTGTTTTTTTCCTTCAATCAAAATCCATTATCAATAAGAATTCCCTTTGATGAGGCCTTAGAGTCGAAGGAAGCGTTAGAGAGAATAAACTCATGCAGCCTCACACATTAATTTCATCATTTTGGATTTTCATTGGCAGATTTTTCGAAAGCTACGTAGATCCTATAAAAATATTGCAAGATGCATCGTTCAATTGAAAATGACACCGAATCTCAATATTATATAGTAACGAGACATCAACACGTGCATAAAAAGTGATCAAAAATTAGACTTCAACACGTGCATAAAAAGTGATCTAAAAAATATTATATAGTAATTAGACTTCAACACGTACATAAAAAGTGATCTAAAAAATATTATATAGTAATTAGACTTCAACACGTGCATAAAAAGTGATCCCAAGTTATGGAAGATATTAGGAGAGATTTCAACGGGTGTATAGAAAGTGATCCCACTCCGGGTACGATATTACCACAGACTTCAACTCTTAGCATAAAAAGTAATCAAGGTGTAAGGTGAGAGATGGAAAGAGATGGAGGAAGAAGGAATGAGATAGAGTGAGATGGAATGAGGTAGAGGGAGATGGATAGAGATAAAGGGAGATGGAATAAGATAGAGAAAGAAGGAAAGAGAATGCATGAGGGAGAATTAAAGAAACAGAAAGAAGAAAAGAGACAGAAAGAAGGCAAAAGTTAGAGTTAGAAAAAAGAAGAAAAGACAGAGAAAGAAAACAAGAGACAAAATTAGAGAGAAAGAAAAAATAGAGGGAAAAGGAAAGAGAATGAGGGAGAATTAAAAACACAGAAAGAAGACAAGATATAGTTAGAGAGAAAGAAGAAAAGAGACAGAAAAGAGACAGAAAATGAAGAAAAGAGACAGAGAAAGAAGACAAGAGACAGAAAATGAAGAAAAGGGACAGAGAAAGAAGAAAAGAGACAGAAAATGAAGAAAAGAGACAGAAAATGAAGAAAAGAGACAGAGAAAGAAGACAAGAGACAGAGTTAGAGAGAAAGTGTCCCAGGGCTGGTGGTGGAGGGGAATAACAGTAATCAGAGACACAGGGACTGACAGGAAGACAATTGTTGCCTTGGCTGACTGGCTGACTGGGACCTGGGTAGTAGTAGTAGTAGTAGAAGAAGGAGTCCCTCTTCTCTCAATGCCGCTTCTGTTTTTATCTTTCTTTGGTTCTGTATCTATTGTAGTAATCTTTGGAATAATATTAATACCGGTAATAATAATAATAATAATAATAATATTACTACTACAACTACTACTAATACTACTATTACTACCACTACTACTTCTAATAATACTACTACTAATAATGCTCTTCTTTTTCTTCTTCGTCTTAACATTGTTTCCCACTTCTATGTAATATAATACTGTAATTATAAATAATAAAACTAATAATAATAAAAAAATAAATAATAATAAAAACAACGATAGAAATGGGAGCAAGTATTATCATCAATAATAATAAAAATTATTATTATTATTATTATGTATGAGAGAGAGAGAGATTAAGAGGAGCAACACAAGAGTAACACACACACACACACACACACACACACACACACACACACACACACACACACACACACACACACACACACACACACACACACACACACACAGAATGAGCAAGAATAAAGAAAGAGGTGGGAAAAAATCTCTGTCGAGTTGCCCCATTAATTAAAGAAAGAGAAGGAGAGAAGAGAAGAGAGGGGGGAGAGGGGGAGAGGGGGGAGGGGGAAAGGGGGGAGATGGGGGGGCGGGGCAAGCGGTACGCCGTGGATGATCTCACAACTAGATAAATGCACCTTAAATTTTATGCATATCGACTGACTGGGGGGGAGGGGTAGGGGGGGAAGGGGGAGGGACTGGACGGGGGTGGGGTGTAGTGCATGGAGGTAGTGGTAGTGGGGGTGGTGGTGGTGGGGGGGGGTGAAGATGCACGCGTGTCCATGTGTGTGTGTGTGGGGAGGGGGGGAGTGGTTTCGTGGTGGGGTGGGGGGTTGGTTTGAATGGTGAGCAGGGGGAGGTTGTGGGGGTTGATGGTGTGTGTGTGTGTGTGTGTGTGTGTGTGTGTGTGTGTGTGTGTGTGTGTGTGTGTGTGTGTGTGTGTTTAGGAGTGGGGGGGTATGAATGTGGAGCAGGGTATGTGTGGGGTGGGGGGGAGGAAAGGTGTGTGTGTGTGTGTTCTGAATGATGAGCAAGGTGTGTGTATATATTATGTGTGTACATAAATGTGTGTACGTATGCTTGTGGATGAGTGCGTTGAAGAGAAAACGGTATGTATATGTGTGTGTGTATTGTGTGTGTGTGTGTGTGTAAGAGAGAGAGAGAGCGGGGGTGGGGTGGGGGCGATAGGGGGGGTCGGAATGGTGAGCAGCGTTTGACAGGGGTGTAATTGGCTGGCCAGGTAATACAAAGTGTTTTTGCACCTCCAGCCAACCCGGGGATAAAATGAGGAGGCAAATATGCGAGATACGGCCATATCTTTTCCTTGGCTTCCAACTCCTTTTACTGCATTTTTTAACCTCTTCCTTCTCCTCGTCCTCGTCTCTCTTTATCTTTCTCTTTCTCTCTTTCTCTTTCCTTGCCTACCTCGATCTTTTACTGGCTCTTTATTTTTGTCTAGTTTACACTCTTTCCTATATCATGTTTCTGACCACCAGCATCTCTCTCTCTCTCTCTCTCTCTCTCTCTCTCTCTCTCTCTCTCTCTCTCTCTCTCTCTCTCTCTCTCTCTCTGGGTGTGTTGTGTTGCCTTGATGATATAATTAGTGACTCGTAGCCAGGCACAGCAGAGCAAGACACCAGCTGGGGCATGGAGTGAGGGAGAAAGAGAAGGGTTTGTTTGGGAGGAGTGAGGGAGAAAGAGAAGGGTTTGTTTGGGAGGAGTGAGGGAGAAAGAGAAGGGTTTGTTTGGGAGGTGTGAGGGAGAAAGAGAAGGGTTTGGGAGGAGTGATGTGGATTGGGAGAGGGTTTTGGGAGGGTTTGGGAGAGGGGGGAGAGTAGCTAGCAAAAGGGAGAGGAACTTACGAAAGGGAGAGGTTTGTGTGGAGTTCGGGAGAGAGAGTAGCTAGCGAAAGGGAGAGAGGTTAGTGTGGAGTAGAGTAGAGATGGGGAAAGTGAGAGATATGGAGATGGGCAGGGAGAGTGGCTAGCTAAGGTGATGTAGTGTGAGTGAGAGGGATTGAGGAAAGGTTTTAGCAATGAAGATGAAAGGGACAGTGAAGAGCAAAAGGGGTTAGGTGGAGGTGGAGGTGGAAGGTTGGTATGTGGTGGTGGAGGTGGTGGGTTGGTATGTGGAGGTGGAGGTGAAGGTGGAGGTGGTGGTGGGTTGGTATGTGACGGGGTTGGGTACTTGGAGGAGGAGATACGTCGTCGTGTTTGGGAGGGGAAAGGAACTGAAGGCCAAGGAGAGTATACATTTAGTGGGTCGAGATATGGTGGTGGGTGGGATACGGAGTGAGTGAGGTGGAAGAAGGTTAACAATGTGATGTGAGTGTATGTTATGTTGGGTCACTTTAATTACAGAGACTTTTTTTATATGAAGTTTACAGTGTATGATGTTATGTGTAGAGTGTATGATGTAAGTGTATGATGTTAAGTGTAGAGTGTATGATATGTAGATGTAGGTGTCCAAAAAAAAAATAATAATAATAATTCAAACAGCAAAGGAATACAAGGGACATCACAATAGGTGTAGGGAAAATAGACAGGCAAGAAGAAGCAGGGACAAGATACAAGAACAGTGAGACGACAGGGACAGACCACAAGCCAGGAAATTGGTTGAGAGGTTCCAAGAGTAAGGCTTCTTCAGTGTATCAGGTGACAGAGGTGAGGGTGATGGTGTTGGTGACAAAGGACGGTGGAAACAAAACTGAGGAGTGTCAAGGGGTGGATGTGGAGGTGGTGGAGGAGGAGGTGGTGGTGGAGGTAGTGGTGAGGGAACAGTGGCAGGAGGCAGGGATAGATAGAGCTATAAGTTAGGGGCATGCAGGTCTGGCAGGGTTGTTGGTGGTAGCTGCTAGGGGTAAGGGTAGATTGCATAGGGGGTAAATGTGAGAGAGAAGAGAGGGTATACAGTGAGAAGAGAAGAGAAGAGAAGGGAGTGATGTTGTGTTGTGAGGAGAGAAGGGAGTGTTGTTGTGAGGAGAGAAGGGAGTGTTGTTGTTGTGAGGAGATAGGGTTGTTGTTGTGAGAAGGGAGTATTGTTGTGAGGAGAGAAGGGAGTGTTGTTGTGTTGTGAAGATAGAAGGGAGTGTTGTTGTGAGGAGAGAAGGGAGTGTTGTTGTGAGGAGGGAAGGGAGTGTTGTTGTGTTGTGAAGAGAGAAGGGAGTGTTGTTGTGTTGTGAGGAGAGAAGGGAGTGTTGTGTTGTGAGGAGATAGGGTTGTTGTTGTGAGGAGAGAAGGGAGTGTTGTTGTGAGAAGAGAAGGGAGTGTTGTTGTGAGAAGAGAAGGGAGTGTTGTTGTGAGAAGAGAAGGGAGTGTTGTTGTGTTGTGTTGTGTTGTGTGTTAGTGGTGGAGTCTAGGCCAGTAATGTATTCAAGTGGAGGACGATATAGTGCTGAAATAATTTACTGCAGGTAATATAGGATAGTGTCAAGATGAAAATGAGAGAGAGAGAGAGAGAGAGAGAGAGAGAGAGAGAGAGAGAGAGAGAGAGAGAGAGAGAGAGTGGGGAGGGAGGCAGCAAGGTCAGGGAGAGACGGAGGCCAAAGAGTGTGAGAGGTAGGGTGAGAGAACGGGCTGGCAGGCAACTATGTGGAGAGAGAGAGAGAGAGAGAGAGAGAGAGAGAGAGAGAGAGAGAGAGAGAGAGAATGTCACCCACAAACAAACCTCACTTACATCCCAGCGGCTTCGTCACTAACTCACATACACTGCACATTCATTATTCTCTCTCTCTCTCTCTCTCTCTCTCTCTCTCTCTCTCTCTCTCTCTCTCTCTCTCTCTCCATCATGCATTTTTTCGCTCGTACAAGCACGCACATTTTTGAACTCACAAACCACACGTTTCTCTCACACACGGGCGCGTATGTACACACACACACATCACATAGACACGCCCACCACAAATATTTACACACACACACACACACACACACACACACACACACACACATCCTTCTTCGTACATATCAAGTCCCTCATATTTACCTACATATTATACACTCATGGATACACACATATAAACACACTGATACATAATATTATACACTGAGATAGACATATAAAGAAAGATACATACACACAAAAAGATATATACATAAATATACACACAGAGATATATACACAGAGATAAATACAGAGATATACACACAGAGATAAATACACAGAGATATACACATATACATACAGATCGACAAACACACACACACACACACACACACACACACACACACACACACACACACACAAACAAACAACTGGCACTGAATGTGTTAATTAATGTCTTACGGTTGTTTGCACTTCTTTGACAAACGCTGCATAATCATTCTTAATAAACACCACCAACCTAAGATTAAGATTCAGATTCAGATTCAGATTCAGGTTCAGATTCAGGTTCAGATTCAGATTCAAAAGTACAAATGGTTTAGGGGAGATAAGGTAATAATTCTCTTCTTGTTTGTATATTGATTCCTCCAAACTCTACTAGGAAACAGACAGACACCCTCCATGGTACTAATAGCGGATCTGTTTCGTGGCATAGTTTGGTTGGAGGAATCACATATCTTCCATATTATTCTCCCCATAATAACACTAATAACTAACCTCCACTTCAATGATTTAAATTTCAGGCCCCTTCAGCAAATTGGAGGTGAATGAGTCCTTCAAATATTGCCACGAAACACACACACACACACACACACACACACACACACACACACACACACACACACACACACACACACACACATACATGGAAGGAGCTTGTGTGTGGCATAGTCAGTTAGGAGGAATCAGACGCCTCCAATTCTCACATACACGATCACACACAGGTTCCTTAAAGTGGTAATTCGCTTTTGTTACATTGGAGTGCCTTGATTCCTCCAAAGTATGCCAGGAAACAGAACCAGGAGAGCAAAAATAATGGTGTTCTGTTGCTTGGAATAGTTTGGAGGATTCAGTTGCTCCAAATTTACCAACACCGAATTTCCTCCTTAAACTATACACACCTACACATGTAAATAAACTTGTTGTGGCCTAATAAACTTTATAACCAAATACAAACAAGATGTCACTCTTACTCCTGTAATTATCTGGTGATGATTATGTATATATGCCATTATTTCAGAAGTTGCAGGGTCGGTTTGCAATGTTATCACTAAACCCATCAATACAAAAAATAATAAAAAAATATATAAATGAGAATAATGAAAGATACTACTACTACTTCTACTACCACTATAATACTACTACTACTACTACTACTACTACTATTACTATTACTACTACTACTACTACTACTTTACTACTAATACTAATAATAATAATGACATTCAGAAAACATAATTAGAGTTATTATATTATTATAATTAGCGAGATTTTTATTATACACAGAGAGAGAGAATTAATGTGAGAGAGAGGAAGAGAAGGAGTGAACATATTTGTGGTGGGTAATATATATACAGTGGCTGTGGTGGGGACATACTGGCCTTTTACTGGGGTTTAGTATTTTGGTGAGAGAGGAGAGAGAAGACAGTGGAGAGGTGAATGCTCGCGGCCCAGGCAGCAGCAGCAGCAGCAGCAGAGGCAGTAGGAGGAGGAGGAGGTAGTGGTAGGAGGGAGGTAGAGAGGTGGTAGTGGTAGGGGAAGGAGGGAGGTAGAGAGGTGGGATGAGGAGGCAGAGGTGGTGGTGGTGGTGGTAGGGGAAGGAGGGAGGTAGAGAGGTGGGATGAGGAGGCAGAGGTGGTGGTGGTAGTGGTAGTAAGGGAAGGAGGAGGGAGGTAGAGAGGTGGGATGAGGAGGCAGAGGAGTGTGTGATGTGGAGGGAAGGAGGTGGTGGTGGAGGTGGCGGGGGAGGTGGAGGTGTGGGATGAGGAGGGGTACAAGGAGGAGGAACACATGGAGCTAGAATGGGAGGAGACGACCCGCGGTCAGAAAAGTGAGGTCAGGTCAGCCACATTGGGATTGGCAAGAAGCTCGCCAGCCGCTCCTTAATTATTAATCTGGCCATGACTTATGTCACCCAAAAGGTGATTAATTCATACATTCTGCAGACAATGAAATATATTGTCACTAAACAGTTTGGGTGAACACTACCACTATCTTCAGTGGTCAGGACAGAGTGAAGAAATAACATATTATACAGTAAAGCAGTTCCTTTTTATGCAGTTATCAAAGTATGTCATGTGTATGTCTATGCGTGTGCGTGTGTGTGTGTGTGCGTGTGCTTGTGTATGTGTGTGTACAATCTGGGTGTGGTAAAATATGTTTACGTGTGAGGGAGGGTCACCAAACAAATTAATAAACGGCTGTGTTTGTGTGTTACTTAGGGAGGGACCCATTTATCAATTAGGAAGTTCATTAAGGGATTACGTTTGCGAGACCCATCACTATAAGGTTGAAAATGTCATGGTTTTGAATATACAACAATAATTCAGTTATTTTTCTTTTTCCGACTTCATGACATTTACAGTATAAGAGTTGGCTTCCTTCCCAGTGTAACTGTAATTGGCATTACATGTATCATTAAATATTGCATTATTCATTTTGCCTCCCTAGTTAGGATGATCGGTTACTTAGCCATGCCTATTATTCCAAGGAAATGCATACCATTGGATTCTGTTCCAATTATATATTATTCCAATTATATAGAAATATTAAAAATAATATTTCTCTTTAGGTAATCAATGACTCTGTTCTGAAAAGTAGGATATTATCTGATTCTGTTAATGAAGAGCCAGAGGAATACATGTATATTCCAAGTTTGTCTCACCTCTCAAAGTGTACAAATAAGATAGTTTTATATATAGCAGGATTTGTTGTATATAAGTTAATGAAGTCCTTGTATTGTGAACCATACATTGTTGCCCTAAACTCAGTCAAAACTGATAAACATATTCTTTCCTTGGTAAAACTTAAAGACAGAGTAAACTTGGTGTATCCATCTTAATATATTATGCCCACAAATACATATTTTCTACTTTAGCTGGCCACATGTACGACTGATAATCACTTGAATTAGTTAATTAAGGCAGTTGCTGAATCATATTTGCAGGTGAAATATGTATATAAGGCCAAACAAATTACTAAGAAGTTGGCATCCAAAGTGAAAGTAAAGAGTTGACAAATATATACAAAACTTATACATTTCAGTGGCCAATTTGGTATAGAGTGATATGTCAGTAATTTATAAATTTCTATTTATTTTATTGAAAGATGTGTGAATTGTATGTTATTAATTAAAGAATACGAAATACATGTCATACCGTAATTAAAAATGAATAAACATGGTGAGGAATATGGGTAAACTGTATGGGTACTATGAGTGGTCAGCCTTTCTTGCCAATACTAGGCGTTGGCTTCTGAGGACCTGACTGGCTTCACTCCACTGAGACCCAAATGAACGCGCGGGCCGCCTCCTCCTATTCTAGCTCCATGCATACAGCCTCCCTCACCCATTAACACCCTCTCTTGCCCACACCATTTTCCTCCACTCTCTCCTTACCTCACCTTTTACCCACTACACTCCATCCACTCCTTTCCTCTCGTACTCCTACTCTCCTCCACCCCCCCACCACCACACCCTTTCCCTCCATCATTACGCAACTAGGCCAGTTTTTACTCCGGTGTGCGTGAGCGTGTGCGTACCTGCTGAACCATGTGGTGGCGTCTGTACGTGTAAAGTGTCTAGGTGTGTGTGTGTGTGTGTGTGTCCAAACAGATGTACACACAGATGGATGGATACACAGCGAAAGAGAAACAGAGAGTGAAGGATAACTATACGAAAGAAGAAAATGACAAAGTGCTAACAAACAGGTGTGGGGACGGAAACAGAACAAGAGAGAAAATGCGATTACTTTAAAAATTATACAGGTGGGTGGGTGGGTGGGAGGAGGGGGGGAAGAAGGTAAGGAGGGAGGGAAGACGTTAAGTAGGGAACGAGAGGGGTGGGAAGAAGGTAACGAGGGAGGAAACGAGGAATACAAGGAGAGGGAAGGAGAGAAGGGAGGAAAGAACGGGGGAGGGGTGCAGAGAAAAATGGAGGGAGGGAGGGAGGGGAGAAGGGATGAAGTGAGGGAGGGGACGAAGGAAGGAAGAGGGATGGAACGAAGGAGGAAAGTAGGGAAGGAAGGAAGAGGGATGGGAAGAAGGGATGGAGGGAGGGAAGGAGGGGAGAAGGGATGGAGGGATGGATGGAGGGAAGAAGGGATGGAGTGACGAAGGGACGAAAGAGGAAAAGAGGGAGGGAGGGAAGGAAGGAAGGAAGAGGTAGGTATATATATAGGTAAGGAAGGAAGGAAGATGTAGGTAGGTAAGGAAGGAACAGTTAGGTAGGTAATAAAGGATGCAAGTAGGAGAGAGAGGATCAAGTGAGTCCGTCCAGGTGTGAGGGACAGGTGTGTAAATAAAGGCATGGAGGTATTATGTTTGATGGATGGACCGAGTGTGTTAGAGATAGAGAAGGTTTGTTTATAAGAGATTAACGTATATATAGTATGCATGGTGACGACAGGTATGGGAGGGATGGCAGGTGTGTGTGTGTGTGTGTGTGTGTGTGTGTGTGTGTGTGTGTGTGTGTGTGTGTGTGTGTGTGTGTGTGACCAGCCATGCACATACAGTTGTGGCCATACCCAAACTAATCTATATTCACAGCACACACACTACACCTCTCTTATAACACCCGCTATGACACACACACACGAATATACCTGTTTCAATTCAGTTAGTTTACACATACACACACACACACACACACACATATCTGTATCATTTGTCTGTTTTTTTTCTCTCTCACACACACACACATCTGTATAATTTGTCTGTTGTTTATTTTATCTCTCTCTCTCTCACACACACACACAGTTGCTACCCACATTTCTGAACCTGTTCGCAACTCAAAGGAGATAATAATCATCCACAAGAAAACCTGAACATTCAAACGGTTCACATTTTATTTTTACACATAATCAATTCAAAAACTTAAGAATTGTTGATGATACGGTAAGCAACTATGCATTCATACATACAGTACAGTTGACAAAATACGCATTACGAAAAATATTAACAACCACAACTATTTGTAGTGATCGTAAGCATGTAATACAAAAGGTACTGTACATTCCCTTTTGTATTACATACTTATAATCCTTTCAAAAACTATGTCATATATCTTATTTTACCAAGTCTATTTTGAAGTCTATGGATATTTGAACCACACTTTGGCAGACATTCCTCCCTCTCCTCGGTATTCATTAATAGAGTTCAATATTTGAGCTTATAAATATAGTTACTATATGCTTTTCTCAAAATTTATCGTTCATTTGTCTTTCAATTTATTTTCTTTCTCTCTTTTCTTACCTGTAGTTAGGGGCTACAAAAACAAAGCAATATACTTTAGTGAAACTTTGCATTTATTTCCCTGTTATGTCATTTCCTGACCTGACCTGACCTGACCTACCCTGCCTTGACCTGACCAACTCTACCCTGTTTAACTCTGCCTTTTCCTGTTTTGTCCTTTAAATATTTACTTTATAATGTCCTGCCTTCCAATTATGAAACCACATATGCCTTCCCCTGACCAGCCCTACCCTGCCCTGCCTTGCCTAAACTTATCCTACTCTGCCCTTCCCATATCTACCCTACTTCGACAGCACGAGTTTCACCAAGTTTGGCCAGACGTTTCGGAAAAAAATTGGCAGACTGGCTCACGAGGAAAGATTTTTGAGCTGGTTATAACGTATGTATGCATCCCTTATTCTATTATCGCTAATCATATACATTCCTTATAAAAAAAAAAAAAAAAAAAAAAAAAAAAAAAAAAAAACTACAGAACCATTGATCTACTAGTCCATATCCAAGAACATTGATGTTGGTGCTGGTGTTGACGTTGGCGTGGTGGTGGTACCGGTACGAACGTGTGTCTAAAGATTCAGTGTATTGGTACCACGTCATCCTAAACACCATGAATGAATGAATGAATGATCTTGCATACGACCAACCGTCTATGTTAATAATCCGACCAATGTTCACGTTTACAGATTTATTTTATAGAGTAAAATTAATATACTTGGTAGGGCACATCATATTTTGTAATTATATTTAAATTCGTTAACATACATATTCACACTTACAGGAACATCACAAATACATTGCTTCAGAAAACAGTCAATACTTCCAATGAAAAAGTTACATATTTTAAAGTCATCAAACCATCAGTTAAAATTAATATCAATGCAACTGTTTCTTCCTCCGACCTTTTAAAGTAAATTTTATCATCTTGTATCTTCAAATTGCATTAAAGAAAACTGCTCCACCCTCGGACCTTTTAAGGCGTAACTCAATCAATTCACTCGAGTCGTAATATGAGGCAGTGGCGGGTGCAGCTGGTCCACCTAATATGGTTTTATATCATTACCAAGTGTGTCTGGTGGTAAGCTACAGTTGCAAGTGGATGATACGTAAACACACAGTCGGTGGTCGCTATAATGGACAGTTAGAAGTTGGTTAGAACATTGGTTTCAGTCTTAAAAATTCATCTGTTTCCTGTGATATGGGGTTTATCGTATTCACTTAAACTGTAATAATAAAACTATACATAAAACTATATATATATTTATATATGAACGACAGGATATTTGTGGATAAATACATATACAAACATCATATAACTGAGAATACATATACTTGTGAATAACTACATATGGTAATATAATATAGTATCTTGAGTTATGGGGGAAGATAACGGTGACCTTTCCCTTATCAAGAGTCAAGAGTGAGAACATGCAGGTCAACTCAGGTCACTTTGTACAACGACCCGAGGTGAATGATAGGCAGGGGATTTTCAGAGTGGCTTTTGTATTTCCATCTGGATCATATATCATTGGAAGAAATACCGGCAAAAAGGTAATATAGGACTTCCACTATGACTATAATAAACCACAATGAAAATGACGAAAGAAAAAATACAAAAACATATAAATACAAAATAAAATCAAGTATATATAAATAAATAAACAAATGCCAGAACCTGAATGTTTATGACAACGGGTCCAACTATATTGACCTTGGTTGACAAAGACTGACACGTGACGACCAAACCTGTGTCTCCACCCCCCACTCCTCCACCCCACCCTAAACCCTCCCCCTCCACCCCAAAACTCCCCCTCCCCTCTCCCCCTCCTCCACCCTAAGTTCTCCCCCTCGCCACCCTAAACCCTCCCCCTTCACCCTAAACCCTCCCCACCTCCACCCCAAAACTCCCCCTCCCCTCCTCCACCCCAAAACTCCCCCTCCCTCTCCACCCTCCCCCCCATTTTTCAGACGAGTCACGAACCATTATACCCTCGATTTGACCCGGCAGTCTCTGTGTCTCAAACGGGTTCATTGGACGGACGGAGAGACGGATGCAACAGTGAGTGAGTCAAGCCATGTGTAAGGAAATGTTAGGGAGAAGGAGATACGAGAAACTGAGTCAAATTGAATGGCGTGTTTATCTTTTTTGTCCCTGTTCTTTTTTATCTTGTTTATCTTTTTTATTCTCCCTGTTTATCTTTATCTAGGAGGGAGGAGAATCTGAGTCAAATTGAATGGCGTGTTTATCTTTATTGTCCCTGTTTTGTCCCTGTTCTTTTTTATCTTAGGATAATATTGTTGCCACTGTCATCCCATTTTACGGACGACATCATTTCTTTGCCATCAATACCCACTTATGTAACCTATACTCTCTCTCTCTCTCTCTCTCTCTCTCTCTCTCTCTCTCTCTCTCTCTCTCTCTCTCTCTCTCTCTCTCTCTCATGAATAGCTTTTAGTGGTAATCTTTCCCCTCAGTGTTGGTTGGGGCTGAACAAAACAAACAACATAAGGGGGTAATACACTTTTGGTACATTGGAGCTCCTTGATTTCTCCAAAGTATGCCAGGAAACAGGACTATACCAGATAAACAAATATAATGGTATTCTGTTGCCTGGAATAGTTTGGAGGAATCAGTTGCTCCATATTTAACCAAAGTGTAATATCCCCTTTAAATAAACAAGTTAAGAAAAAATAATAAATATAATCATAAAAAAAAAGGAATATGAAGCAGCAACCAACCACCCATGACCTCGCTCTTCATATTCCTCCACCAACGCCTGACCTGACCTACCGCCATATTACTCCACCCATGCACGACCTAACACGATAATAATTATGACCTCTCAACTTGCCATAGGTCACCTGTAATAATAACTCATTAAGATTGGGTGATGAACTTGTTACAGTAAGAAAAACAAAACAAAAACAATATTCAAGGGAGAGGCAAAGTGTTGGTGAATCTTGAGTAAATGA
Source organism: Petrolisthes manimaculis (assembly GCA_034508575.1). Lineage (NCBI taxonomy): Eukaryota > Metazoa > Arthropoda > Malacostraca > Decapoda > Porcellanidae > Petrolisthes > Petrolisthes manimaculis. The sequence goes on along the minus strand of JAWZYT010003976.1, from coordinate 297,762 downwards.
TTCCTCCAAACAATTCCAGGCAACAAGGCTTCATTATTCTCGTTAATCTGGTCCTGTTTCTTGGCATACTATGGAGGAATCAAGGGACTCCAGTGTACCAATAGTATACAATCTCCGAGAGAGAGAGAGAGAGATCAAGTATGGTAGTAATAATAATAACAATGATTAAGCTTACACTTTACAGTACCGTAACAACAAATAACAATTGCAGAACTAAGACAACGAACAGTTTAATAATAAAATGTGTGTGTGTGTGTGTGTGTGTGTGTGTGTGTGTGTGTGAGGCGGAGTGTTGACAGTGGACCGGGTAAAAGGGAGGTGAGGAGGAAGAGGTAGCGAAGCCCCACTCCACCTCTATACCCCATGCACCTCTTAACGGCAACCCACCCCCGCCACACACCACACACACACTTTATTTATAATCTGCACTCTCTGTTCCCCAGTTGTCAGTGTGTGAAGAGGACGCAAGGAGGGAGTACACGTTGCGCAACTCCTCTTGAGAAAGTACACCTTGGTTTGAGTTATATGTAAACACCTGAATGTTATAAGGATGTTAAGTATATGTTGGAATGTTATAAAGATAATTATACTGTAAATTAATTCATCCTATGCAAGGTACAAGGTTATATATTTAAATTATAACTATGATCTAAAGTTCTAAACAATGCTATACGGTGCAATACTATACTATAGAATATTTTACCCAATTCAAGTAAATTGATACTGCTTTATCTGATTTAATTAAATCTCTAAGACCAGGCATCAAGTTTGTGTGAAGTACACCCATGAAGGCATTCCAAAAGACACAATGCAGTCAGGGGAGGAACTGGGCCCGTATTCACAAAAGCAAAGTTCCCTAATACGCCCGTAGTTTTACAAAATTTGAGGGTCCTTACTGGAGCTCTATGAATTCTCCAAACTATTCCGGGCAACAGATTCCCTATTAGAAATACTGCAAGGTTCTGTGGCCTGAATTATTTTGGAGGATTCATAGAACTCCAGTAAGGGCCCTCAATTTTTTAAAACTTCGGGCCTATTTTTACATCTTAACATTTTGTTCGTAAACATTTATTCATGACAAGGACTATAGGAGACGGCACTGCTTCGAAATCATAATAACACCTCATACAAATAGAATAATAAGCCTGCATGAAACATTATGGTGAGGTCAGTATTGCAAATAATATACGAAAAAGTCCAAACTCTAATAAGATGTTTTGTGAATACCGGCCCTGTTGGTCCACCACCTGCATGGGCACAACAACTACTAAAAAAAAAACAACAACAACAACAACAACAGTTTCTTCACGCTGTCGCTACTGTGATAATAATATTCGACCTTGTTTGTTTGATGAGAGCAGAGTACCACCTAAGTATACCAGTGTCATACCCTCATTAAAACCATGGATAATCCTACACAGACGCCCTATATTATTATCATTACCATTATCATATCCGTCGGGAATACTCACTCATAAGTCATGGTATAAACACTTACCCTTCCTATTGTTATATATTTTACCCACGTCTTCTATCCTACTTTAATACAATCTCCCCATCCTACTTTTATTATTTATTTTACCCACGTCTTCTATCCTACTTTAATACACCCTCCCCATCCTACTTTTATTATTTATTTTACCCACGTCTTCTTTCCTACTTTAATACAACCTCCCCATCCTACTTTTATTATTTATTTTACCCACGTCTTCTTTCCTACTTTAATACACCCTCCCCATCCTAGTTTTATTATTTATTTTACCCAGTTGTACTTTCCTACTTTAGTATACCCTTCCCATCCTATTGTTATGATTTATTTTATTTACCCACGTCTTCTTTCCTACTTTAATGCATCTTTCACCATCTTACTGTGCTGATTTATTCTACTTTGTATTTTTCCTACTTCGATACATCTTTCATCATCCTACTGTTATGATTACTTTATCCTTATATTTTTCCTACTTTGATACATCCTTCACCATTTACTACTACTGTAATTTACTTTTTCCTTATGTTCTTTCCTACTTTAATCCATCCTTTTTTTGTGAGTAAAAAAGTGAGTGGGGTACTGCTCCTCAAAACTACACCTGCACGGAATAGATCCCTCATTAATTAAAGTAACAATAATTATGTTCGTCTGTTTCCTGGCATCATAGTTTGGAGGGATCACAGACTTTCCAATTCACCAACCAGAGAATCTCAACTTAATTAAGGGGAGAGTATACTTTTGGTACAATGGAGCGCCTTGATTCCTCCAAAGTATGTCAGGAAACATGACCAGAAGAGCAAAAATAACTTAAAAAAATAGAATGAGAAAAAAAAAAGTGTAGCAGACTGTACACTCGGCAGCAAAAGTCGTGTCGCCACATTTGCCAAGTCATGTATATAATTATAATAGTAATTCTGTATGGCTATTGTATTTGTTCGATAATTAGGCCTTATATATATATTAAACCTGTCGAGTGATACCTTACGACAGGACTTTTGCCTTCGACTGTACATTAGCGTGCCTTATATATTATCCTGTTGAGTGATACGACATGTAGGACTTTTATTTTCGACTGTACATTAGCGTGCCTTGATTCCACCAAAGTATACATGCTATAGGAAACAGGGCCAGATTAACAAAAAATATTGGTGCCCTGTTGTTTTGAATAGTTAGGAGAAATCAGCAGGTGCTCCAGATTTACCGACACTCCCTCAAGGAAAAACACAGGAAGCTACGAGAAGGTAAAAAAAAAAAAAAAAAAAAAAAAAAAAAAAAAAAAAAAAAAAAAAAAACAGGACATCCCTTACTCGAGTTTCTCTCTCACACACACATGCACTATATATTCGCGTTGTGTGTGTGTGTAAGACATATATGACACATACACACACATGTACTATATATTGGTGTGTATGCAAGACAAATTTGACACACATACACATACATGCATTATATATTGGTGTGTGTGTAAGACAAGTTTGACACACATGCACTATATATTGGCGTGTGTGTAAGACAAATTTGACACACATACACACACACATGCACTATATATTGGTGTGTGTGTGTGTGTGTAGGACCAATCTGACACACACATACTCGGGAACACAACACCCTCTTCATACCGTCCAATGTCTGAGATGGTGAAGACGTCGACCAATCCTTTGAAGGGGCAACTGGTGATGTCGCCTTTTTTTGAGTTCGGGTGAGGAGGGCAAGGACACGGCGAGGCGGCCTTGGTGATTACTGAAGGGGGCAAACGGCACCTGCAGGAGGCTAATATTGGGGGAGGAGCCAGGGGAGGTGTTGCTGACGGTGAGAGTAGGGGAGGGGATGGTGACGAAGGTAGAAGTAGGGGTGTAGGAGGAGGAAGAAGAGGAGGTGCTGACGAGAGTAGAAGTGGGGATGGAGGAGGAGGAGGAAGAAGAGGAGGTGCTGACGAGAGTAGAAGAAGGGATAGAGGAGGTGGTGGTGGTGATGAAGGTTGAGATAGAAGAGCTGTTGGTCCTGGTGGTGTGGTGTGAGGGGAGTGGTATAAAGGGCACAGTGAGAGAAGGGGTACACATGAGGGAGGAGTACAGGTCTGGGTTGTCGTAAAGGGAAGGTTCGCTACCACCCATCCATATATTACTATTATGATGATGATGATGGCTGTTGTCTCCTTGTCTTTTCCACCTCTCTTGACTCTCTCCTCTCATCTCCTCGCGTGTTTTTCCATCGTTCTTTGGTTTATTTTCGTATCTTCCATCTTCCTTTACTTCTTCCCCGTCTTTCTCCTCCTGATCTTCCTCTCGTCTTCCCTCCTCCTCCTCCTCCTTCCTCTTCTCTTTCATTTTCTTCACGTATTTTACATCTTTTCTCCTTCTGCCGCTGTCGTCTCCCTCCCTCGTAGTCTCCATCACTATCGCCTCCACTCCATCCTCGTGCCAGTCAGCTGATGCCGCCTGACGAACTTTTCTCATCTTTTAAATATGTCCTTTTTATTTTTATTTTTTATCCTTTCCTTTCGTGCTTGTTGTCCCTGTCTCCACTTCACTTTTCCCTCGTCCTACATGCAGGGTCTTCCAAGTATGGGGAGGTTTTCTTTCACCCTCTTTATTATTATTTTTTATATTTTTTTTTAAGGGATCAGTACCTTATCAATAAGGTCACTAATAATAAATATCCCTAAATTAAACTTAGATCACACACTCACGAACGAATAAGTACACTCAAATCCCACACTCACGAACAATTAAAAATATTACACAGATCCCACACTTACGAACAACTTAGAATACACACCCACACCCAAGAACGAACGAATGAGAGCATTATATTGCAATTGCACACATCCGACACTACCGAACACTTCAAAACACTCCAGATCCTGAATGACTCCTCAAAACTCGACCGTCGACCTATCCTATCGTCTCAAGTGACAAGGGATGAGTGAGGTTTAATTAGAGGCGGTGAAGGCCATGTAGACAATCTAGAGCCCATGCAGTACAATGTATGATGATTAACGTTTTATATGAGGCGGGCATTTCCAAGAGACTATAGGATATGTCCAAAGTGTCCATAAAGTTTTCCTTTTTACTTTCTTTCTTTGAATTTTGTTCCTGTCATTCCTTCTTCCCTTGATTTTATTCCCGTTATTCTTTCCTCACTTCATTTCTATCTTCTTCATTCCCCCTCCTCCATTTCTCCTTCCCCTCTCCTCCCTTCCTTAGAAGTGGACAAGCCCATGAAGCATGCTAACAGTAATAATATTTCTCTCCTCTTCCTCCCTTCTTTTCTTTCTCCTTAAATCCTCTTCCTTCCTTCTTTCCTTGCTCCGTCAATGGAGTAGGATGGATGAAGTGAGCTTTTTTTTATTTGCCCCGAGGAAGAATAAAAAATATGTGACCGTTGAGTAACTAACCCCTTTAGATGCCACCATGGAAAGTGAGGTGAGGTCATGTGAGGTCAACTAACTGAACCAAACCAAACCTAATCTAACCTAATCAAACCTAACCTAACCTAATCAAACCTAACCTATCCTAACCTAATCAAACCTAACCTAACCTAACCTAATCAAACCTAACCTAACCTAACCTAATCAAACCTAACCTAACCTAACCTAATCAAACCTAACCTAACCTAACCTAATCAAACCTAACCTAACCTAACCTAATCAAACCTAACCTAACCTAACCTAATCAAACCTAACCTAACCTAATCAAACCTAACCTAACCTAACCTAACCTAATCAAACCTAACCTAATCAAACCTAACCTAACCTAACCTAATCAAACCTAACCTAACCTAATCAAAACTAACCTAATCAAACCTAACCCTAAATAATCAAACCTAACCTAACCTAATCAAACCTAACCCTAACTAATCAAACCTAACTCAGCTAATCTAACTTAATACACAGTATGCCAATTACATAAAATACAACAAATCCCGATCGTTACACACACACACACACACACACACACACACACAAACAGAGGAACCAGGTCAGGCCAGGACACTGTAAACCACCACAAGAAAACCCCAGTTGTGTAATTAGGTCCTCTTGTCTTATCTCATTCAATTTCCTTCACTCGTTGAGTTATATATATATTTTTTACTTCATTCAAAATATCAAGAAGAGATATTTTATTGTTTACTTTCCTTCACTCGTCCTGTCTTTGTACGGTACTTTACTTAAATTCACAATATTAAGAGATATTTTATTGTCTGCTTTCATTCCCACGTCCTGTCTTTATATTTTACTTAAACTCACAATATTAAGAAGAGATATATTATTGTTTACTTCCCTTCTCTGATATGGTTTGGTGGAATCAGTAAATCTCAAGTCTATCCAAAATAAACGATGCTATTTGATAAACACGGCCTGGCGACTTTAATTAAGGGGTTAATACACTTTTGGTATCCTTGAGCACCTTAATCCCTCCAATTAAAGTGTATATATACCGGGAAACAGGACAAGATTAACATAATTAATAATGTCCTGTTGCGTGGAATAGTTTGGAGGAACCATTTGCTACATATATATTTACCAACACTGTAATACTACCCTTTAACATAATACTGTATTTCTCTGACTAACACCAGATGATTTTTCTATGACGGGTCGAAGCACAATTAACGATGCCTAATAAGAGTTACAATCTATTCCCAGAAACACATACATACTGTTGTAACAACCCTACGATGGTTCGCCACGCCAAACCATCAGCCGGGCTTCAGGTGGTTGGCTCGACCCCTAAAACCATTTCTTAATGGAACAAACCGGGCTTCAACCCAGCTGACGTAGTGGCCCAAAAATTATTGTTAGTCAGTCTCATCACACAGCGAGGTCTGAACACTTCTCCTGGCGTTGGGCGACAGCTGGACTTAAGTATTCGGTCTCGTCCCTTTGATAAGTATATTGTGTTGATATTGTCCAATTGGGAGTGTCTTTATGAGTGTCTTTATGAGTGTCTTTATGAGTGTCTTTATTGTGTCTTTATTGTGTCTTTATTAGGGTCTTTATTATATCATGTGTCATTAGTTAACATTAGGGTCTTTATTATATCGTGTCTTTATTATATCATGTCATTAGTGTCTAACCTATATCTTGTGATGGTCTTGTTAATATACGTTTTATAGTAAACACCTTTTCCATCACCTGATTTTGTTGGCCAATGTGGTACTCAATTATGAACCCCTAGACCTCTACTACACTGGTCATAACACTGTACATAATAATAATAACAACAACAATAACAATAACAATGCCTCCAGTGCAAGACCATTTTAATGCTCTTTGCTTCGCCTTGGCTACTCATTCCTCCTCATCATAATAATGTAATGAGAGTCTACAGAAAAATGCACCAGTATTTCACCATCACGTGTCACAATAACAGTAAAGAGAACTAACTCCCTGTTTATCCTCATGTCTTAAAAAATAATAATCATTTGTTGCCAGTCGTGAGGTTTGATAAAAATTTCTTATAAACCCAGACGTAAACTTAATCGTGCTCACGAAAAAAAAAAAAAAAAAAAAATATATAAATAATAATAATAACCCATCTTGCGGAGGTAACAATATAAGTCTTGCATAATACACAGACCTAATGCTAACTACAGGTGATTTACAGACACGGGAAAAACTCTAGCCTTGTAATAGTTAATATTCTCGTATTACATCTCGTATTATACTTACAGACGTCAGTAACTCTACTTTACCATCAGTTTCAATGATCTTTAGCTATTGTCATGTCCAGATTATTATCAAACACGTACGCAAGCAAAAACATTGACAATTTATCAAGTCGGTAAAATCGATAAATTAAATACAACTACCAAGAGGCCTACTATTATTATTATTACTACTACTACTGTACTACTACTACTACACATGTATTATAATTATATTCTTTCATAATACCAACACGAGAACATTAGTCAGGAAAAGATAGTACTCGTGTGTGTGTTCCATTGGAGTATTATTGTGTGTGTGTGTGTGTGTGTTCCATTGGAGTATTATTGTGTGTGTGTGTGTGTGTTCCATCGGAGTATTATTGTGTGTGTGTGTGTGTGTGTTCCATCGGAGTATTATTGTGTGTGTTCCATCGGAGTATTATTGTGTGTGTGTGTGTGTTCCACCATAGAATTATTGTGTAAGTGTTATAGGTAGTCAAATCTATAACTTAATATCACCTTAAATCATCTTACCTGAGGAGCCAGGGAGGCGGTTGTGGAAGCAGCTCACAACAACAACAACAACAACACGTCTGAAAGGAGAACAACATATTGATATTTCTAAGTTGTTTATTAACATTTATAACACTCAAGGGAAAAGTTTCCTCTAAAGGCATTGAAGTTAGGTTACAAAAAATGGATATTGGTGGTAGATTAATGAAGTCGTGAAAGTAATAACAGAAATAAAATAGAAGACAAATGTAATAATATGAAAACAATAAAAATATTACTTTAGTTACCCACAAGTGCCGCATTCTCTCTTATGCGGACTTCGAAGAAAATGAAGACTTAGAGAAACAGTATACTTTTATAACAGCAAGTTTCTATATATTCCTGTACTGCATTGTGATGTCCGTTATGCAATTTCTTTGGCTGTACTGTTCCACTGTGACGTTAGTTATAAATTAGAACGTAAACTTAGTGTACAATAGGAAAACGTATTTATATATAAACAAATCACTCCACATACACACACACATACACACAGTTGGTGAGCACGTGATCAAGACCATGTGAAACAAAAACAAACAAACAAACAAACACACACACACACACACACACACACAGTAAATACCTGTAGTAGACCTGTATATATACATATATATAAATAAGTACTAAATCCAATACTTACAAACACACTACAAAGCCATTCATCATACCTGCACCAGCACACCATCAGCAAAAACAACGGATATTCTTGCCTATGATGTCGTGGTACAGGTACGATGACTTCAAAGATACTCACTATAGATCCATCGTACCTATACCACGTCATCGTCAACACTATGCACGGGTATTCTTGCCTACGACCCTTATACCTAATTGAAAGACCCTTTATTGGATGTAGTCAGAAAATTTAATTATTGGACGTAAATAAGTCTTTCAAATATTGCCACGAAACACACACTCCTATAATTATGGAAGGAGCTTGTTTCATGGCATAGTCAGGAGGATTCAGTAGCCTCCAATTTATTATTCTCATACACTATCACAGGGTCCTTGAATATAAAACTGAATATTCTATTGTCCTTCACAGAATAGAGTTGACAAAGTGACAACAAGACACTACATTACGAGGGAAATATAAACAGAGTCACAAGGAATTAACAAGAGAACTACAAGGAAATTAACAAGAGAACTACAAGGAAATAAATAATAAAAATAAAATCACAAGGAAGTAAGAACAAGAATCACAGGGAAATAAGAACAATCACAAGAAAATACGAGTTACAAGGAAATAAAAAATAAGAACAGTCATAAAAAAAGAATAAAATATAAGAACAGAGTCAGAAAAGAAAAGAAAAAAGAACAGAATCACAAGAACAGTCACAAGGAAATATATAAATAAATAAATAAATAAGAACAGTCACAAGGAAATAAATAAATAAATAAATAAATAAAAACAGAGTCACAAGGATATAAATAAACAAGTAAATGCGTGCTGTATGAAGGAAATGGTTAATATAAAGCCTTCATTGACTATACTGTATACAAGGTCGTGGGGAGAGGAAGGATGGCACGTATCTGTTTCATTACTAGTGTATTTTACAGTATATGATGATGAATGAGGCGTTGGAATTTTATCAGGACAGGTAGAATTATTTATGACTTTATTATCATTATTATTATGATGATGATGATGATTTTATTATTATTATTATTATTATGATGATGATGATGATTTTATTATTATTATTATTATTATGATGATGATGATGATTTTATTATTATTATTATTATTATGATGATGATGATGATGATGATTTTATTATTATTATTATTATGATGATGATGATGATGATGATGATTTTATTATTATTATTATTATGATGATGATGATGATGATGATTTTATTATTATTATTATTATGATGATGATGATGATGATGATGATTTTATTATTATTATTATTATGATGATGATGATGATGATGATGATTTTATTATTATTATTATTATGATGATGATGATGATGATGATGATTTTATTATTATTATTATTATGATGATGATGATGATGATGATGATTTTATTATTATTATTATTATGATGATGATGATGATGATTTTATTATTATTATTATTATGATGATGATGATGATGATTTTATTATTATTATTATTATGATGATGATGATGATGATTTTATTATTATTATTATTATGATGATGATGATGATGATTTTATTATTATTATTATTATGATGATGATGATGATGATTTTATTATTATTATTATTATGATGATGATGATGATGATTTTATTATTATTATTATTATGATGATGATGATGATGATTTTATTATTATTATTATTATGATGATGATGATGATGATTTTATTATTATTATTATTATTATGATGATGATGATGATTTTATTATTATTATTATTATTATGATGATGATGATGATTTTATTATTATTATTATTATTATGATGATGATGATGATTTTATTATTATTATTATGATTATGATGATGATGATGATTTTATTATTATTATTATGATTATGATGATGATGATGATTTTATTATTATTATTATTATTATGATTATGATGATGATTTTATTATTATTATGATTATGATGATGATGATGATTTTATTATTATTATTATTATTATGATTATGATGATGATGATGATTTTATTATTATTATTATTATTATGATTATGATGATGATGATGATTTTATTATTATTATTATGATTATGATGATGATGATTTTATTATTATTATTATGATTATGATGATGATGATTTTATTATTATTATTATTATGATTATGATGATGATGATTTTATTATTATTATTATTATTATGATGATGATGATGATTTTATTATTATTATTATTATTATGATGATGATGATTTTATTATTATTATTATTATTATGATGATGATGATTTTATTATTATTATTATTATTATGATGATGATGATTTTATTATTATTATTATTATTATGATGATGATGATTTTATTATTATTATTATTATTATGACTTTTTATTATTATTATTATTATTATGACTTTTTATTATTATTATTATTATTATTATTATTGACTTTTTATTATTATTTTTATCATTATTATGGATACTACATCCTTACATCTTCTCATGCCATTCTTTTCTATCCATTTCCATTCTAACCTAACCTAACCTTACCTAATTAAACTTATCCTAACCAACCCCTCCCTTTTAACAAAAAATCTTAATGTCATTGAATGGATATTATATACTACCATCATTACTATCACAACTATTCTTATAACTACTAATTAATTACTATCATTGCTATCACAATTGCTACAACTTTTATCATTACCCTTACTATTACTTGACCAAGATTACTATTACTATTTAAATAATTATTCTCACCATTATTAATATTATTACAAAATTACTACCATAATTATTTCTACTATTTTTATTATACTTACAATTATCATTACTATTACTATTACTAGCATTACTATCACTATTCCTACAACTATTGCTTTTCAAGATCTGTTTAATTAGTCGTTTTTTCCTTCATTTTTTCTATATTTAATCACATCCGCTCTAAATGTATGACGTTAAACGGAAATGATGATAATGATAATGATGACTTGTACTTATTGACCAACCTGTACACACACACACACACACATTACATCCATAAAAGGCGTCAAATCAGTGCCATCATTAACTGTGGTGTAGTAAGAAAATTGGAGGTAGACGAGTCCTTCAAATATTACCATGAAACACACACACACACACCTATATTTGGAGGTAGATGAGTCCTTCAAATATTGCCATGAAACACACACACACACACATACACACACACACCTATATTATGGAAGGAGCTTGTTTCGTGACATCGCTAGTGTACAGTCGCATCACATAGTCCTTGATGAGGGTGTAAGGGGAAGTCTGGTCAAGAATTATGTGCCGCGACTGTACCATTGAGGGAGTCTTGTTTTCAGATATAGTTAGGAGGAATCTTGCAGTTGTCTTCCAATTAAGGGTGTGTGGGAATAGGTGGACAGGCTTGGGGGGGGGGGGGGGTTAGGGGTGCAGGAGTAGAGCTTTCATTATAATTCACGAGTTTTATTAAGGGGAGATTCTTGGTAAATATTGAAAGAATTATCGTCATTGCTTACGGTTTTGCTACCTTCATTACCCATTCATTTAGACAATTCTAAGACTATTTTCTTGTATGGCATTTCCTCCTTTTGGTGGTGAATTGAAATGTCTTGTGATTCCTCCAGGAAACTGATCCTCTATTAGTAGTACCATTGAGGGTCTCTGTTTTGGTGTTTTCTGGTATAGTTAGGAGGAATCAGCAGTACCATTCCAATTCACCAACGAAAGAATCTCCCCTTATAATTGACCGGTCACGACCACGACACAAGTTCAGTCCCCCACTACACATGGAACCAAGGCCAATATACAGTCGTGGTCAAAAATAATCATCCATATAGGGTTAACTCACTTAAGATTTTGAGTTTTCCTCTGTTCCTTAGCTGATAAACTTTCCAATAAATAGGTTAGGTACCATCGTTTAACTTACTACAAGCAGCTACACACTACTTAAAACAATAACATTACATGTGAACATGAAAACATTACACAGTAAATTGCTAGAGTTACCCATATGTGGATGATTATTATTGACCACGACTGTATATATCTTGGCCATGTATGGAACTATCCTACTATGTCACCCTCACTGTATATCTCACTTTTTTTTTTTTTTTTTATGACCCAATGAGAAAGGAAGTAAGGATGGTCACGAATGAAGGTCACGTAATTATTACCTTAACCCAAGTCACGTGAAGGACAAGCAATTATTTTTTTCTCTTTTTTTTTTTAAGGGGAGATTTTCTGGTTGATAAATTTGGAAAGTCTTTGATTCCTCCTAACTACACCAGAAAACAGACTCCTCCCCATTTGTAACATAGTTTGGAGGATTCATTAGTCCTTCAATTTACCAACAAGAAATATTTATCTCCCCTTAACCACATTGAAGGACGCCTAGGCAGATTTTTGTCCGTCTTTTTTTTTCCACCATAATGAAGGATAAGCAATTAATGTTTTTTTTATCACACTGAAGGATAAGCAATTTAATTCCCTCTCTGAGATGACTGACTGTGTGTGCGTGTGTGCGCGTGTGTGTGTTGAGAAGGGCTGCTTTATTTACTTTATAGCAGCATGCAAGAAGCGTAGAAGAAGGAGAAGGATGTGTTTCATTATAATTTTAAGGGGATAACACAGTGTTGGTAAATCTGGAGCAACTGAATCCTCCAAACTATTCCAAGCAACATATCACCATTATATTATTATTAATCTGGTCCTGTTTTCTGGTATACTTTAATTTAATGGAGCAAATGGAAGGTCTACCAATCCCTGTAAACAATGCCAAGAAAACAGTCAGTATACAAACACGACACACCGCCATTAATAAACAGCAGGGTATTTGTTTGTTGGTTTGTAGGATTCAGTATCTCCAATTTTTTTACCGTCTAAAGTTTCTCCAACTAAAATGACTAATAAGACACTGAGGACTATAATAATTAACGAGAGAACCAATAAATTACTGTGTTTCGTGTTCTAGTGAGGGTAATCTGTAGCAGCAACTGTTTTTTGGTAAAGAAAGTTTTAAAATACAGTATAAACGTGGTCTACTGTGTGTGTGTGTGTGTGTGTTGCCCTCCCCTATAATCTTATTATGTGATAATCTGGTCTTTCCGTCAGACCTTCCTCTGTTGTGGTACTCCCTCCTCTTCCCTCCAACCCTCTATACCTCTCCCTGCCACTCCTTCCCCTCATGCCACTCCTTCCCCTCATACCTCTCCCTCCCACTCCAACCCTCTATACCTCTCCCTCCCACTTCAACCTTCTATACCTCTCCCTAACCATCCCACTCCCTTCCTCCTTTTCCTCCCAAACCCTCTACACCTCTCCCTAAGTCATCCACACACCCCTACCTCTCACAGTTCTACACCCTCCTCACCCCTCCATTACTCTCCCTAACCCACACACACACCCCTACCTCTCACCGTTCCACTCCTTCCTCTCCCCTCCAACCCTTCACACCACCACTGTCTCATCCCCACACACCCTAAAGAACAATACAGTAGTACAGTAGCTTATTCTTGGACCAATACTATAGTCAGTTTGTTTACTTTTGATCTTCGGGAGTGATAGATGTGGCACCTGCGCAGTGTGTGTGTATATATATTGTTTGCTTGGTAATGTGTCAATGTAAGGTATATGTGGCACCAGCGCAGTACTGTTTATATGGAATAGATCTGGCACATTTCCCTTTATATGGTAAAGTGTCAATAGTAGATTTTTTTAGGTTTAGAGTAGAACAGATGTGATTGTTAATTCTAAAATATAATCAATGAAATAGAAATTTAGTTTTGAGTTTCAGTAAAAAATACATTACATTCTGTATTAACTGTCCAATGAATTACAAATGACAACACAAGAAGGTTATGTATTATTGGGATTAATGGGTCAGGAGATATCTTACCCTCCTATAAATTAAGGACCCTATGATTGTGTATGAGATTTGTAGGCTTCTGATTCCTCCTGACAATGCCACGAAACAAGCTCATTCAATATAAGTATAGTGTATCGTGGCAATGTTTGAAGGACTCACTAACCTCCAATTTTCTGACTACATCACGGTGTCCCTACACAGGTGTGGGAGGATATGGTTCAAGTTTTGTTTCTATATCAGGACTCAAGGTAACTCTTCATATTGGGGTCACTATTACTGGTCTACAATGTTTTGATATGATACAGTCACCAGACATAATAATTAGTATCCTGGTCTGATTCAAACAGCCTTGATGGTGTACTAAAATAGCTCAAGCAATTAGAAGACAGAATACTAATAAGCGTTGGAACCGATTCATTGCATGGTTGTTATGTCAGATGATTCCAAACTTCAACACCAAAAAAAAAAAAAGATCCAACAGGATACAGATTATGGCTCGTCGCTGTACAGTCGGCCTCAGGAATTCATATACATCACTGTGACATCAAGGGTTCGTAGCAACTAGAAATTTGAGTACATTACTTTTCTTATACCAAAATTTCCTTGTAATGTTATTTGTCTAATATTTGAATCAGTCGGCAGAATTACCCTTATAGCAGCATGTGCAGAATAAAGACCCCTGTTAACCAATGTTCTGTGTACCAATTCCTGAGGTCGACTGTACATTATATTATATTCTCCCAGTAAATAATATTGTGTCAGTGGCCTACTTTCACCTCTGTATACTTTCCCAATGCCACCTTTTCCGTATATCCTCCTTTCTAATGCTCCTCCTCCTCCTCCTCCTTTCTAATCCTCCTCCTCCTCCTCCTCCTTTCTAATCCTCCTCCTCCTCCTCCTTTATCTTGCTCCTCCTCTTCCTATCTCCTTCTTTGACTTGCATATCTTTATGTCCTTCTCTTCGTATTAGTTAGTCTATCACTGTCTCCACATGCTCCTATACCATGCCCCACACCAGTCCTGATCCCCCACCTACACACACACACACATTCATGCCCAGCTAAATCAAGCACACACACACACATCAAATGAGGAACGTGACAAAGTATGTAGATATATAAGTAGGTTTGTGTACAGTAAACGTATGCATACCGGTAGTCTAATTTCTCCTCTCCCTCCTTACATCAACAAGTCACTCATTCATGCACTGTATTGTCTGCGTCTGCAGGACTTCATTTAGATCTCTATGTATTATCAATTTAATCTCCGTTGTACTTTATTTACCCTTCATTCATTCTCCACTATCCTTACCCTTCATTTACTCTAAACATACCTTTTATTTATTTGTCATTTATTGTAACATTTCGTCAAAATTTCATTAACTCTCATTTATCTCTTATTAAATAAACCCTCCATCAAAACTTCACTATCTTCATTAACCTTTTATCTATGCCTGGTTTACACGGACTAGTGTGAACCGGCCATTAGACTGTTGGTAAATCTGGAGTAGGGTAATTCGTTCCTCCAAATAATTTCAAGCAACAGGGCACCATTATTTTCGTTCATCTGGTTCTGTTTCCTTACCTAGGGTTGGCTACTTTGGAGGAATCAAGGCACTCCAATGTACTTTCGAGATAGTAAATTCGCGACGACGTACTTAGATGTTTCTGTCATATGAATTGGTAACATTGACTGGGAAGGAATCAGAGTATAGGTGGAACATAGTAGAGCGACATGATACAATCTTACGCCTACAATGACACCTTCCCCACACAGAGTTATTAGCTCAGACGAAATAAACATCTATTGTACTGTACGTGGTCGCAAATTTATGAGCTGCAATGTATGTACCAAATGTGTGTATATATATATTGTATCACCTTAAGGAGGAAATTTTGTGTTGGTCAATCTGGAGCAACTGATTCCTCCAAACTATTCCCAGCAACAGTAACAGGACACCATTAGTATTGCTCTTCTGGTTCTGTTTCCTGGCATACTTTGGAGGAATCAAGGTATTTACTCCAATGTAACAAAAGTGAATTTTTACTGTACACCAACAACGGCTAGATAAATCCTAAGACTACCTAGGCTACCGTCCACGTACACACACACACACACACACACACACACACACACACACACACACACACACACACACACTTTGTATTAGACTAATCATTTGCTCCAGATTTACCAACACTGTTTACTATCCCCTGAAGAGGGTTTCCCGGGGTTCAAATGGGTTTTTATATGTATTTACGTAACTAACAAAATAGCATTAGACTATTATATGACTAGACATTCCTTCAGTACAGCGGACAAACACACACACACACTATCTGATCTAGTCTTAGCCGGCAGTGGTATTGAGATGAACGCGTATAGGCCTATACCGCAGAAAGGAATTATGAGTGGTGGTGGTAGTGGTAGTGGTGGTGGTGGTGGTGGTAGTGGTGGTGGTGGTGGTAGTGGTGGTGGTGGTAGTGGTGGTGGTGGTAGTGGTGGTGGTGGTGGTAGTGGTGGTGGTAATAGTGTTGTTGGTGGTGGTGGTGGTAGTGGTAGTGGTGGTGGTAGTGGTGGTGGTGGTAAGGGTAGTGGTGGTGGTGGTAAGGGTAGTGGTGGTAAGGGTAGTGGTAGTAGTGGTGGTGGTGGTAAGGGTAGTGGTAGTAGTGGTGGTGGTGGTTGTTGTTATAGCTACGTGACTTGCACTAATATCATAATAGTCTTTGTCAAAACTCAGACACTCGTGGCTATACATTCAAGATGATTGATTTCCTTGTTTCCACGTGACTCGATCTAGATTTCGTTACTACGTGAAACATAGTGTGTGTGTGTGTGTGTGTGTGCGCGCAAAGGTCGAGATATTTGTGTTCAACTTCTAAAAATGACATTGTAATTTATGTCTTGCGTAAGATGACATGTGGATATGTGTGCGTGTGTTTGTATGTGTCTATTTACTTGTGTCAAGTGCGTATGACAACAAATAGGTGTGTGTGTGTGTGTACAGCCACCCTCAACACACACACACATACAGTTGGCAAGATTCCATCGTGGCGCCCACTGTTCCCTCCCTCAACCCCCCGCCCCCCCACTACCCACCTACCATCCCCTCCCACCAACCAGCATACCCAGCTACTTCCTTGTCCACTTACCATCCCTTCCCACCTACCCTGCACACCCATATATCTTTCCCATCTTCTTACATGCCTACCTTTCCTTCCCACTTACCTCTCTACCTTTTCCAACTATATAGGCTAGTCACCTTCTCTTCCCACCTATACTCTTCCATCATATCCACCTATATAGTCACCTTCCCATCCCATCTACTCTTCCATCCTTTCCAACTATTTATCTACCTACTCTTATTCCCCTTCCACCTGTTCACCTTCTCATCCCATCTACTCTTCCCATTTACCCTTCCTCTTATTCCCCTTCCCCTCTCATCTTCTCTTCCCACCCTTCGCTATTTTTATCTTACCCAACCCTATCCTCTATCTTATCTTTTCCTCATACCCTTTTCTCTTCTCTCTCCCCTAGTACCCAATTTTAACTCTACCCTATATTCTATGGTACCCTACCCTATACCTTTTTCCCCATGGTAACGGTGTGAATAATCTTAATTTTATCTTTACAGCCTTCAGCTATACTTTACCTGCCCCGCCTTGCTCTATCCCTTCCCTGTCATATACCCACCATAAATACCGTCCTTCGATATAATTTCCATATTACCTTATCCTACCCTCTTCTTCCTTGCCCTGTCCTGTCCTGTCCATCTTTCCATGTCGTCCACTGTCCTTTGCACATTGTCTTGTCCTGGTCTGCCTCTTCCTGCCCTTTCAATTCTACCCTGCCCTTCAAAATTCAATCCCGGCCATAGGTCCTACTCATTCTTTTCTGCCCTTACCACCCTTCCCTCTTCATCCCTGCACTTTCCATTCTACCCCATCCTTCTGTGCCCTTCCCTGAGCTTCCTTGCCCTTCCCCGACCAGTAAAATCCTCTATCATCAAGCCCTGCCCTCCCCTCCAGGCTTGACCTCTGTTGACCTGCATGCCCAACCCGCCCATAACCATGCAACCAGCTCTATCTGCCTCACACTGCCCTCGCCCAACCCAGGTCACTTTGCCACACCCTGTCTCACTTATACCCTACTGTGTCTTTCTCTGCCCTGTCTCGTTATCCCCTGTTCTGTCTCGTTATCCCCTGTTCTGTCTCGTTATCTCCTGTTCTGTCTCGTTATCCCCTGTTCTATCTCGTCGTGTTTTGCCTCGTTTTAGCTGTTCTCCTTTGTTGTGTCTAATCCTTCCCTACCTGCCTATTCCCACTTTGTTCTGACCTTTCCTGTCGTGTTCTCCTTTGTCCTGTCCTACTTTGCCTCGTTCTCTTTTGTTTTGTCTTGAATTGTCGTGTCCTATACTCTCGTCTGTTCTCCTCCCACCATGTCTGCCCTGCCCCATACTACCTTATCCTGCTTTTCCATTCCCTGTCCTATGCCATTCTGTATTGCCCTGTCCTTCCCTTCTATGTCCTGGCCTATACCCTAGCTTGCTCTGCCCTGCTGAGGTTTACTGTGTCTTGCCTGTCTACCATGTCCTATAATTCCCAATTGCCTACTCCGACCTAACCTATCTTACCCTGCCAAACCCTGCCCTGTCTTACTCTTGCATGCTTAGGCCTACCCTGCCCTGCTGAGGTTAAATATGTCTTGTTACCTGTCTACCTTGTTCTGTAATTCCCTTGCCTACTCTGACTTATCCTATCCCTACCCTACCCTGCTTTGTACTGCCCTGCCCTGTCTTACTCTGACTTGCTTACCCTCCCCATGCTGAGGTTAACTGTGTCTTATCCTGCCTACCTTAACCTGCCCCGCCTTGCCCATATTGATCCTTGCTTTACAGGTACACAATACAATCGTGCTTGAGGTGACGTCAGAGAATACATTGATTTTCGTTCAAGAAGCAGTAATGTTATTATTCTATTTTCGTGATTTCGTATATTGATCAAAATGATACTGTATACAAAAATAATATCAGCATCTACAAATTTGTCTATGATCAATTACATTCAAGAAAAAAGGTTGGTTAGTTAGTGATACACGGAACGAAATCTTGTGATATATTAAGTTAATATACAATTTTTATTCAAGTAATGTCAGTATAGCCTATGCAGTATCGGTGTCATGTGAATAGGAAATATACCAGCTTTATGATTTAGAACAAATTAATATATGATCCGACATAAAAAAAAATTGTTTAGTAATTATGACAACATTATTGTGTGTCCGAAACTTTATGAAAAGTTTGACAACACTTGCTATTGCAACCGTACATATCTTGAATGTGTTGGGATGAATGCCCTGTTTCGACCTCAATTTTCAATATCCTGCCATGACCTTGCCTGCCCTTTCTTGCTGTTCTGGTTTCTCCTGACCTCTTGTGCCCTGCCCTGCCCTACATTCTCCTACCCTATACCCTAACCATGTAGTCTTATTCTATGATTCTTTGTCGGACCTTACACTTTGTATATAATACTGAGGAAAGTTCCATTGCAATGAATTTCATATAAATATCTCTCTCTCTCTCTCTTTGAATGGTTGTAAAAAATTGACAACTACAAGGTCACAGAGGTGGTTGTAACAGTGGTGATGGTGGTTTTAACAGTGTCAAATATAACACTATGTAAGGGTCTGGTAATATCCATCTCGCTAACTCCATCTTTAATTTATTGGTTCAAACGTGCTGATCAGAATACCGTGACCTCTACCCTCTGACTGTCCTTCTCGCCGGCAGACAAAGAACACCCGCCGTCACTAGGCCTACCTATGACGTCACTCACAGAGACTCCCTCCCTCACTCACTCGTTATGCTACCCAACGAGTTATACTGTTTCACTGTTTCAGTTTCTTATATACGAACTCACTTCCGTAATTTATATCCCACAATCATTATAAACTATACCTATAGTTTATTTAATATTAACATAAACTAATAAACAGAATCAGAATTTCATTTCCCTCTACTATGTGAATACTAAAGATTAAAAATATAAAAGAATGATACCACCACCACCACCACCACAACAACAACAACTACTGCAGCAACAAAAACAAAACCATTTAGCCTATAACAGTTAAGGGAATCGTCACTTTAGGGCGAATTGGATGGCTATTGATTCCTCCAAAGTAAATTAGCCTACGTCAGGAAACAGATTATCTAGTATACGAAAAGAGGATCTATTTTGTGCCATATAGTTTCAAGGATTAAGAAGCCCTTCAATAATAAGCCCACAACAGCTGAATAACAGACAACCGTAATACAACAGCAAGCATTATAAACACGTAGGACACGAACAAAAAATAAGAAAAATCAACCCATAGCATAGCAACAAACACACACACACACACAATCATAACATCAAAATAAGGATGTGCAGTTTATGTATACACGTACCGAAATAATATTACAAGAGGACGAGCAGCAATATCAACAACAACAACAGTAAGAACACACACACACACACGTCCGTAAACAACCAGACAATGACCACACCACAAGTAGGTTAAGTCGAGGAGTAAGTACCGGTAAACCAGTCAATTTAGGGGGATAGCATACGTTTGGTACCTACATTTGGAGTGCCTCGATTCCTCCAAAGTATTCCAGGAAACAACAGGACCAGAATAACAAATATAATGGTGGCCTGTTGTTGCTTGGAATAGTTTGGAAGAATCAGTTTGTTATTCAGATTTACCAACACTGTACTATTGACTACAAGAATTCGAACACACGCTGCTGTTTTCGAGGGTTTAAAACGCATGGAAAATGAAAGACTATGTAACTACAATACAACATTATCATTAGGTTTGTTGTTTTATAATCACCGAGCTAGTCACTTGGTAGACAATTCATTACAGTAGGCTACTTCCAGAATAATAAACTCGCTTTTTCAAATATCCTGTCTAAAAGAAATCATGTGGCCATATAAGACAAGACTTGGTGTAATACAAGGGGACACTTTGTTAGGTATATATATAGCAACCACGGGTATATACTCATTGTTTATTTTCCGTTCTCTGGTTAGGTTAAGGCTAAGGTTTGCTCCGGCACGTTGTTTGATGAGAGTAGGACCAAGGTGTATCTGGATCTTGAGTATACTATAGGACATGCTCTGAATCTGAACGGACTTGATATAATAGGGTGAGTTACCGAAGATAATATTATGCTGGTGTTATACGAGTGAACATAAACACACAAGAACATGAAGGAAAACCCTTCAAAAGCTCCGGCTCTTAATGATTCAAGTGAAATGAGTGAGTGAGTGAGTTGAGACCCTTTTAAGAAATGGTCGCCCCAAGAAGAATGAGTGAGTGAGTGAGTGAGTCAGTTGAAGCATTTTAGAAATTGTTGCCCCAAGAAGAACAAGAACAATAATTACGATAAGACCTTGAGCTTTCGGCTGAGGCCGGAGCTAACAACACAACACAACATATACACACACAAACAACACAACACATACACACAACACAACACATACACACAACACAACACATACACACAACACAACATATACACACACTCAAACAACACAACACAACACAACATATACACACACTCAAACAAGACAACACATACATAAACACAGCACAACACAACATATACACACACACACTAACACAACACAACACGCACACCTCAACTCAACACACGCACAACACAACACACACACACAACACAACACATACAAATACACTAACACAACACAACACTTACACAAACACAACACTTACACAAACACACGGATAGATATAGGGGACAAACTCATATGGACCCACAACAAAGGAAACCCACCAGTAGCCTACATACTTTTGGCATACATTAATTAAATATGACACTTTGAGAACGGTACACACACACACACACACACACACACACACACACACACACACACACACACGTAAGGGAGCACACGACTTATGACAACAGAATGAACAACACGTGTGAGTTACCATCATCAATCACTCTCTCTCTCTCTCTCTCTCTCTCTCTCTCTCTCTCTCTCTCTGTTCCTGGAATCTGATCCCTCTATCACTGTTCTCTCTATAATGTGTTCGTTCTCTCTCTCTCTCTCTCTCTCTCTCTCTCTCTCTCTCTCTCTCTCTCTCTCTCTCTCTCTCTCTCTCTCTCTCTCTCTCTCTCTCTCTTCCATATATGCCAAAATTAATGACTCATCACGTCCACACTAACTTAGTCAGAACCAATGCATCTTTAAATATTATGTAGTTCACACAAAAAAACACACACGCATACATATAGCCTACACAGGAAACACATAAGCTAGATCACACACACACACACACACACACAAAATCACTGGGTATGCAAAACTCGATACCTCCATTTCAGTCATCAACATTACTGTGCATTTTAGCTCTTTCTCTCTTTCTCATCTTGTGTGTGTGTGTGTGTGTGTGTGTGTGTGTGTGTGTGTGTGTGTGTGTGTGTGTATGCATTGATTGGAAGGGAGTACGAGTCAGGACTAATGAGGGCAATACACGCATACACGCACACTCATACACGCACACACACGCATCCACACTCAAAGCCCAAAATACACGTTATACACTCTCACCAATATACAGCACATACAACACACTAGACGAGACACCCACATAACAGGCAATACAAACAGAAAGGAAATTATTATATATATAGATTTAGTGTATGATTTAGTAACCAAATAAATACATAAATACATGTATCATTACTGACTGACATACACGTACATTTGCAGACTCGCATACCAACATACCATAAATATACATTCATATACACACCTGCATACCAACATACCATAAACATACATTCATATACACACCTGCATACCAACATACCATAAATATACATTCATATACACACCTGCATACCAACATACCATAAACATACATTCATATACACACCTGCATACCAACATACCATAAACATACATTCATATACACACACACACCAACAAAATGTAAACATATATTAGTATACATACTCACGTACCAGCATACCATAAACAAACATTTTTCTTATAAACACACACTTACATACCAACATACCAAACATTCATATACACTCACAATCCAACATAATTAATAACATCATACTGTATAGACCCTATAAATACTTAAAGGGAGAGCATGTATACTTTGATTTCTCCAGAATATGCCACGAAACAGATCCAGATTAACTAACCAGTATGGTGGCCTGTTGCTTGGAATATTTTAAAGGATTCATTTGTTACATTTCTACCAACACCTTATGCGACTCTCTCTCTCTCTCTCTCTCTCTCTCTCTCTCTCTCTCTCTCTCTCTCTCTCTCTCTCTCTCTCTCTCTCTCTCTCTCTCTCTGTGTACGTGTGTGTGTAAGATGTCACCAGTCTACATTGCCCCATCGTACCGGTCGTCATTGTTGTTGTTGTTGTTGATTCTTGTACACAGCCCACCACCAAACATGATAACCATCACCCGTGCGTCAGCTGAGTCTGATTGCCAACACACACACACACACACATACACATCACAGGGAACACACACACACACTACAATGGAACACACACACACACACACAGTCACGGTCAAACATGCCCACAGACAAACACACCACAGGGAACGCAATGCAACACATACAAACACACACATACACACACTTTCCACCAACCTTTCTCTTTCTCCCACACACATACAAATACACTACAAACTATTTATACCCAACACAGTCACTGACCCACATCCTCTCTCTTTCCTACGCTACTCGGTAAGTGTGTAAACAATCTATACACTATACCTTAGGAATAGTTGGCTGTATAGTGTGGCCCAAGTTAATTAAAGGGATGGTGGTATACTATTGGTACATACATTACAACATCTTGCTTCCTCTAGAGTAGCCTATGCCAGGAAACGGGACTAGATCAAGAAAAATAATGGGGTTTCAGTTTCTTGGAATAGTTTGGAGGAATCAAAGACTCAATATTTTTCAACACTTTCTAGGCCAATACCCCCGCTATTAGGTCTAGGGAATTGCTCGCGCGCACACACACACACACACACACTCTTTCCCATCCATCACCCTGTCTTGTCACCTGTCACTTTATCTCCCCAGTCACACTTCCATGTATGTCTGTTATGTCACTTGTCATTCATTCCTACTCCCTAGCTCCCTCCTTCTTTCCTCTCTTTCTCTCATGTGTTTGTCTGTCTATCTGTTCATTTACCTGTCTGTCTGTTTCTCTTTCTCATACGTGTCTGTTTGTCTCTCTATCTGTTCATTTACCTGTCTGTCTGTCTCTTTCTCACACGTGTCTGTCTGTCTTCTCTGTGTCTCACGTGTCTGTCTGTCTGTGCATCTACGTGATATTTTACCTGTCTGTCTCTTCCTCCTGTCTCTTGATCCTGTATTGCTCCTGTCACTAGTATATCATTTGCTTATCAGGTACTCCCTCTCTCTCTCTCCCTCTCTCTCTCTCTCTCTCTCTCTCAGGTACGTACTATAATACTTGTCCTTATAGGGCAATAACTCTCTCTAACCCCCTCCCTGATCCCACACACTACTTCTGTCTCTATCTCCCTGTCCTGTGTTTGCTATCTGTGGCCAGGTCATGTACTATATATACCGTACCTCTCTACGTGCTGTATCCCCTTCCTCACTGAATATGGTAGTAATGGTACCCTTATCACTCTTAGGTACACAGCTCTACTGCTACCTGTCAATTTTACCCTGCTCCTGTCAACTTTCTCTCTCTCTCTCTCTCTCTCTCTCTCTCTCTCTCTCTCTCTCCTACTACTAGCCTACTACTACTACTGTTGCCAGCATCCTTCATCTTTCCTTGTTACTTGTTTCTTTAGTTTTGACTTTCGTTTCCCTCTTAACTGTTTTGTTGATTCTTGAATGAGTGTCAGTTTTTCTGATGATGGAGTTACGGAGTGAGGAAATGTCTACTTGTTCACTGTTCAGGCCAACTACTTAGTCCACCCGTACTGGACGTGTCAGTGTCACGTACTGTACCGTCTCGTGTACGTTAACATGTTTACTTCACAGCAAACCATCCCCCTTAGCCTACAGTCTCCCTCCCTCTCTCTCTCTCTGTTCAGTATACCAGTTCATCAAACTAGCCTATGATGCAAATATATTTCTTCTTAACATCCAATTGCAAGTGCAATTACGTTATCAATTAGAAGCTCAGTTACAGCCATAATTATAATTACATACAAATAGAAATATTTATTACAAAGTACCTTAAAAATGTGTAATAAATTATACATGTGCGACACACACATACATACACACAATAAAATGAGAAAAACTAAAAAATAATTATCTCTTACCTTCGAGTATAACCTTCCTCTCAGCGGCAGGGAACGAAGGAGGAGGAAGAGGAGGAGGAGAAAGAAGAAGAGAAGGCGAGGACGATAATTATTACGGTATGATGGGCAAAGTCTCTCTCTCTCTCTCTCTCTCTCTCTCTCTCTCTCTCTCTCTCTCTCTCTCTCTCTCTCTCTCTCTCTCTCTCTCTTTAATTCGACGTCTGTGTATTTGTCTTTGTATTCACACTCAGGTAGGATATATATTTCTTCCTTAATTTGAGCTCTTATTATTTTTTTTCGATCTTGTTTTCAGTCCAGGTTAATCATTATTTTTCTGGCCTCATCTCTCACTTTCAGTCTATTAAATAATTTTCTGACCTTTTTGTCGCTTTCAGGATATTATCATTCTGGACTTCTTTTTTTTTTGTCACTTTTAGGAAATCTATTTCTCGACCCTTTTCTTGCACTTTCAGTTTAATATATTACGGATTTTTTTCTTGTTATGTTCGTCACTTTCGGCTTGTCATTTATTTTTGCGACCCTTAAAGTTAACCCTGTGTTGTTCTGTATTGTGACTTCTTTGTGACACTTGATTTTGACGAGATAACCTGCTGTAATTGTTTATATTATCTGCCTGTCATCTACCCCTTTGGAATGTGACCCAGTATTTCCATTAGTGTTTCATTCCTGTTTCAATCGATCGTTACCTTGCTTTAATAGTATAGTCAATCAGCGTGACCTTGTTTCAACCTCGACTTTCTTTTCTGTGTGACCTTGTTTCATTCAATCGTGGCCTTGCTGTGTGACTTTGTTTCAACCTTGATCTTTCTGCGTGACCTTGATTCAATCGTGGCCTTTCCTTGTGACCCTGATTTTTTAACCCTAGTCTTGGAATGTGACCTTATTTCACTCGAGTTTCTTAATTAAAACGTGACCACTTTTCCAATCGTATTTGTGGAGTGAATGTAGCCTTTTCCGTAATTGTAATCCTGACAATGTAACTCCCAGATACTCGTAAAACCTTTCCTTCTTCAGTGGTAGTGTTGATGGTCCTTGTTAGGTCCTTAGTAAGTTAGTAAGGACATGATATTGAAGGTGATGTGAGGATAAAGAGGGTAAACGACGAAAATAATAATTATGCCGTATATCTTGGTCGAGGGTTGAGGCTTTGTATGGAGCGTGTTGAATGCTCATGCAGTGTTGTAGAGGCCCCGTGGAAAGTGATTAAGTACCCCTGGGGCGTTGTATAGGATCCCTAGAGCGTAATGAAGATCCCTGGAGCGTGAGGTGAAGGACTGGAGGAGGTGGTTGTGGTGACGTCTGTAGTGTGAGAAGAGCCACCAGGAGCGTAGTTGTCTTGTGGTCCTGAACTGGACAACTTACCTGCAGAAAAACAAAACAAAATTAACTTTAACACCCATTACGATCCAGAGACTAAGGTTCATCTAGTATGTTTGTGTGTTTTCTTGCTCATCACTTGAAAACTACGCATCACACAGCAAGTTTTGGAGCATGTTAATTAGTGACAAATTTTTAGAAGGAAGATTTAAGGACTGAAGGGCTCCAAATAGACAACCAGAGACTCCATAGGGTTAGCTAGTTCAGTATAAATAAAATAAGCCAAACTTTACTAAGCTATCACTCAAGAAACCCAGAAAGATATGGAGCTGTAGATACACGAGTTTATCAGTACGGTAACTAAAATTCACTCATTATAACGAAATCAAACTTTAGCAAGCAATGTCTTAATATAGGGTTGTGATTTAACACGAAAAAATAACTGTGAATTAGTTATGAAGAGAAAAATATAGTATTCAGAATGGAATGTATGTATGTACAGTCACGAACCATAATAAAAATTCAGGTATTGTTGACGTTTCAAACTACCTGATACAACACACAGTGAACCAACGCTTATCCTTGTTGAAGAACCTGTATATGGTGAATTGAATGGCTATTAATTCCTCTAAACTATTCCAAAAGAAATACAAATCACCGCAATGTTACTAAATAGGGAAATAGGGATTTATTAACCCTCCAAATTCGACACAATACAATCGCTCTCAGAATATCCATTAGTTACATGTTATTCTACAAATTCTGGATACAGTTTTATATTTGTACGTTAAAACAATAACTAACAATATACTCATACAGCTCCCTGCATACATAATATAAGCCAACACACACACACACATACATGCAACTGTTTAACCTACATAGCTTACATATACAGACACAGCTGCTGCATGATTATAATATTCTCATTTTCTGATGTTGTGGTCCACTGTGCGATCGATAACACACACACACACACACACACGCACACACACACACACACACAGAGAGAGAGAGAGAGAGAATGCATGATAGAAGCAATCGTGTAATGCTGAGTAACGTTAGTCAACACGGAGATCAGGCAAATGACCCGGCAGTAGCCTAGGCAGTGAACGGAAAGTTTTAGACGACCACAGGGCACAAGAGAAAGAGAGACATGGAAGAATAGGAGTATAGAATAATTGAATATTATTAGTGTGTGAAGTGATTAAAGTTTGGTGATTCAAGGTAAAGGAACACCGAATCATGAGACACCAAATTTGTAACTGACGTGGGTAGATGATTCAGCGTCGAGTAGAGCAAGGTTTAAAGAATTCCTTTTAAAGAATTCCTAAGCCACTCTTGTACTGTCCTTTTACAGAATTCCTAAGCCACTCTTGTACTGTATAATATATGGTGAATTGGGAGTGAAATAATATTCTATCAGTACCAACAACAACAGGAAGAGTGACTGAATTGAAGTTATTGTATTTTGATTATATGAGCACTGCCTAATCTTTCTATTGCAAGTGTAAGGTACAGATCTGGTATGTACAGTACGCTTCGCTACTTGGTGAGATAGCTACAACAGGAAGGAAAGTGAGCAGGAGTTATAGTTTGTTGACAAGCAGACAGTAATAATGTCTGTCTGTCAAGATACTACATCTTTTATTACTTTCCTTTCTTTTGTAGCCACCTCACAAGTAACGAGCCATACCAGCTTCATGTGTGGGCAACTGTACAATCACGAGCCATAATAATGAAGGGTACTGATTCCACCAAGCTATATCACAAAACAAACAGATCCCAAATAGTAACAATGAGATGATGTTTCCTGAAATAGTTTGGAGCGGATCACTAGCTCATCAATTTAGTCGAGAGGTTCTTCCCTTAATCTCTTAACAACAACAAAGGAAAAGGAGTAAAAAAATTATAACTGTCAGGAAATCCACGACCCTTGCACTAGGCTATACCAGACTTGACCTCTCCACTTGGGAAGGTCACAGCACAGTCATCCAATCTCTCAACACATTATGCAGCTCAGACAGTTGCATGGTAAGAAGTGGTGTATAATTCCCTCTGTCCGTTTGTGTCTGTGTGTGTGTTCTAGCTGACGGAAATTTCCCATTCAACATAGTAAAGGCTAGCTGAGATTGACCGAAGCCTGCCTCCCATGCAACTACCGGTATATTATATGGGATTAGGATCAGTAGTCACACACCACACAGTCATAAAATTATGCCTCTAAAATAAATATAAGTTTCGAACATTTACCACCACCAGACAGAGGGATCAGAAGAAGGAGGAGTCTACTATGGGCATGCAGTTGGAATGTAAATAAGCTTATGCAAATTGAAGTTTACTAAGTGTGATGCCGTTGACTAAACAAACTGGTTCTAACTGAAGTTTGCTACACGTGTTACAGTTGAATCTAGATATAATTACGACAGCACTTGACCTCTAAACACACCAACTCAAAGTGAAGTTTACTACGTGTGATGCAGTTAAATTTAGCCTTAATTACGACAGCACTTGACCTCCAAACACACTGACTCAAATTGAACCTTCATGTGGGGCTGGACTCATTTTGGTGGTTGATAGTTGGTTGTCTGCACTGAACACTTTCGTGTAGTTTAGTCATCAACTTCTGTAGCTACAACGGCTAATGACTTTTGTCCTACTTTCTTTCTCGGGAACTTACAGGGTGATGCAAAAATAGGTTGACAGTCTCCATTACCATTTATTACTACGATAAGAAAATTCCAACACTAAAGACACAATGTTATAGTGTTCAGTGTTTCCACCCTCAACACTGACCTACAGAGCGAAAGCGTGCTGACAGTGGGACAGGAAACCGTAGGAAACCGCGTGCGTCACTCGTATCACTCACACTCACTAACTGATAACACCACCACCATCATTACTCGGCTACACCAGACACGATACGGAAACCATTTCAACAGCTTTTCTACGATCCAGGTGTTGTCAGTTTCCGATTCTCTTGAGCTTTAAAAGCATAAGAACTAAGAGGGATAATCTGATAATATTTGTGTACGAAAATATGATAATCTCTATCCATTCTCATTCTATCATCATCATCAATACCTCATATCCCTATTTTCAAGGAGTGGGGAGATTCTAGCACCAGTTCAGGACCCCAGATAGGCAAGGAGTCCAGCTCGGAGGCAATATGAACCTTTTAATGGGGTCATTTCTATTAGAGAGCGGGGTCCCCAACTCTGACTCCCCCCCCCCCCCCCTGTATCGTGGGTGGGGTGGCCACTTCCCTACACCTACTGAGAAAATACCGTCCTCCATACACGGGCAAGTGTATTGTAGACCTATAGAGCGTAGAAATATATTGCTAACTTGGCATCACAGTCCATTATGCGCACTCCATGTACTGGCAATAATTTATACAGGGAACATTTATTTTATGACAATGGTCAGCATATAATTCACATAAAAGGATTACAGAGAGAGAGAGAGAGAGAGAGAGAGAGAGAGAGACGTCGTTATCTGTGGCAATGTCTGCATGTGTGTGTGTTATGGGGCTGCATGTGCACTTTTTTACATGTGTGTGTGACATAACCACAGCTGCAGTCTCAAGGTTAGTAGTATGTGCTTCCTTTCCACGCAAATAAACCCCAACTTTAAAGAGGAATATATATATATAATTTCTGCCACTAGAGGTTATTCAATCGTTATGCTACGAAAAAAAAATCCTCGCTTACATTTCACCTTCATTAGCCTAGAATCTAGATGGAGGCTGAATGATTTTAACGCAAGACGTGGATACTTATATTGGTTTGTTTGACTGTACACACACTAATAAAAGTATCGTTACCGGTACACTTGCTTGATAACAAAATAACACCACGAATGATGTTTTTGTGTTTACTGTCCCACTTCTCAATCATCTTTTTCCTCTCGGGCTCCAAACGACCTCGCTGTTGCGGCGCCTAATATTAATAATTCAATCAACCACAAATGAAGCTCTTGAAAACAGTCTTCCTCACATTAATATCCTTCCGTAGGCTACAGTATTAAATTAATCGAATCGCCCAGTAGAGATAGTTATTTGAGTGTGTGTAGTGTAGGCTACAGTCGGCCTCAGTAATTCGTATACACCACTGTGACATCAAGGTATTATTTTTATTACAATAATTACCTAACACCAAACCTTTCTATTAATTTTATATACTTAATATTTGAATCAGTCAACAGATCAATTCCTACAGTATGTGCAGAATAAAGACCCCTTTTAGCCAGTGTTTTGTGTATGAATTCCTGAGGCCGACTGTACATAGCATCTCTATACCACCACAACAACACAACACTGGTCAACAGCATCTACTCTACTCTATAGGCTACGACCTGATCTTCTACAATCTACAGTAGGCTATACACTTAGCCTAACCACCACAACCTCCTCCAATCTCCTAAATTGACATAAATTATTACACTAAGGAAAGAAGTGTGGCTATATATACAGTAGTTGTTGCATCATCCCTTGGTGTGCACACGTGGGTATATGTGTGTGTGTGTGTATCTGTGTATGTGTGCTCATTACTTTTTTATGTAGTGTATTATATAAGCTTGTTCTCACTATTATTTTTCAGTTGTGTGTGAAATAATAATAATAATAATATTAATAATAATAATAATATTAATAATAATAATAATATTAATAATAATAATAATAATATTAATAGCCTAATTACAAACGTCTTTGGATAGGTTAAAATAATATCAAATGTTGTTCCTAATAATAATAGCACACAGGGTGAGACAAAAGAATTGTATAGGCATAAAGTAAAATATCAGTAGGCTACGGTAAGTCTACAATATAATATCCTACTGTAATATTTACCAAATTTTGACCCACCCAGTATAACCTAGCCAGCCTCATTATAGTCAATGTTATTGTTGCTCACGACTCCCCTAATTATATTCTAGTCACTGGCCTCAGTATTTTTGGTACATTGGCGTGCCTTGATTCCTCCAAAGTATGCCAGGAAACAAGACTAAATTGACAATAATAATGGTGGTCTGGTGCTTGGAATAGTTTGGAGGAATCAGATGCTAAAGATTATTTTTTTTACCAGTTGTGTACTACCCCCTTGAAGGACCAGTGGTTTAGCCTAGTTGGCGATTTTTGTGTCTTTATATCACACACACAAAGACATATAAAACACGTAGTTAGCCTACTGACAGCTGCTACGGTGAATATATAACTCTTGAGGCGACCTGATTACCATCTCGATCACCTGTATAATATTGGTGAGTACACACACACATACACACACACTAATAAGTCAACGTACAGTCAAGTATGTGATATTGAGTATTGAGGCAGTTCTGGGAAAGCATCTATTTACAAACTAGGCTATCTAGCATCACATCTCCTGAGCCCCCACCCCTTCTCTCTCTGACACCCAAACACACTCGATAATCTCACCATCACACAGTGTTGCCTAAAAATACAATTAGGATCTAAAGTCCTACATCACCTTACAATGACGTCGGCCTCGACAAATGATACGCAACTATACTGTAGCTGTTGGTCTGTGTAATATTTTGGTTCATTCATAAGATAGTCTACATTTAAGTTGGTCACTTTCGTTCACCTAAAGTAGGATTGTTGACGGCGACTGTACTTGGTAGCTACACTGCACATGAGTGGAGAGTCTAATTATTACTCTGCATAAAATAACACAGATGGATGTAAACTAAACATTACACTGTCCCTTGCGAAACAAGTTTACGGTATTACACACGCACACACATATTCTTACTCAACACATGGCTCCAGTCTGTCTGACGCATTATCCACACATTACTTTTTTTTTTTCTTCCCACATCAAGGACCGAGGTTGTGTTTAGGCACTTTTTTACGACAAGATCTTGCATTGTTATGAAATAATCTTGCATGTCACTTAAGTAGTAAGTTTAAGAAGGCGTTTTTTTAATTATGAGGGAAATGTTCTAAGATTTATTGTTCCCACCTAACTATACTACGCAACACATCTCATTAATAATATTTAGGTGTTCTGTTTCATGGCTCAGTCGGGCAAAATCTGAGGTCTGCCATTTCACCCACAAATATGGCTGCCTTAAGCACATCCACAATTTTCTTAGGTTTACTATTAAGAATTCATAAAATAAAAATAACATGGATTTTTAAGGTTTGAAATTTTCTGAAACGTGCCTGACTGAGCTTGAAGGACAGATAAATATTGCTGGGGGTGTCCTGACAGTAAATGATGATGTACTAGACAACCACACACTTGTACACCACTTGGGTTCTCACATTCTCATATCCGTTTAGGCTACAGCTAAATATCATTAATCATCACACACACTCACACATACACACACACACACACAAGCCACTGAAATATGTAGCCTACAGCATCAACCTAATTTACGTCCACAGCTAAATAATAATAATAATTTATATGTTTACACACAAACACCACTGAGATAAGTATGGTACAGCGAAAAAAGAAACAATCGATAATATTCTTACACCATCATGCTAAGAGTGTCAACATATGTGCGGTATGGTATAATACCGTAATATTTATCAGCTTATGTAAACACAGTCCCACCAGATTTCACATCATGTTACGGTTCGAGTTAGTATACGCTGTCAGAAATAACAGAACAGTGGAATCAATCGGTGAAGTTACTAAAGGGAAGATACTCTTGTTGGTAAATTGGAAGGCTAATGATTCCTCCAAATTAAACCAGAAAACAGATGCCCTCAATGGAATTACTTAGGGATCTGTTACGTGGCATAGATAGGAGAAGTAAGATACCTTCAGAATAACTAATATTAATTGATTTTGGTTGTCCGGTACAGTAGGCCTAGCCTACCTATCATACTGTCCCACCGCCAACACAACCAACCGAGTCATCAATGATCAATCCTCTCCTTAAAGTAAAGTCAGACAGGATGGCGACGACTCGTGATAGGCTACCCTCGGCTTCCATTATTATTCCTTTCCTCGTTAAGTTAAGGGGGTAATACACTTTTGGTATACTGGAGTGCCTTCCACTGCCTTGATTCCTCCAAAGTATGCTAGAAAATAGGACCAATGAATAGATATAATGGTATACTGTTGCTTGGAATAGTTGGAAGGAATGCAGTTGCTCCAGATTTACCAACACTGCATTTCCCCCTTAAATAAAACTTAAATGGTAAGGATACGCTACTATCCATGGTGTTAACAACATAAAAAGTAGGGCTGATACAATATAACTGATGATTATAAAAAAAAAAATACTTCCAACATTGCTAATTCAACTTGAAACAAGAGGCTTCAGGAATGTACCCAGAAAGAAACTTGAGGCAGGCAAATAAGAACACAGTTTACACAATACATTACTACAGACAGACAAACCAACCAACAGAGAGGGACAGTGTAATAAGAGAAACTCATCACCACAAAATGATGCAATCTTAAATTTTGACTATTCATGGACCATCCCCTCTTTCTCTCTCATGACCTCCTAGTCTTGAACAGTCAGGCCTCTGTTCTGTTACAGTTAGGCTAATAAATGACAGACGCGTTAGGATTACTAAGCAAGTAGCCAGCAAGCAAGCAGTGACAGAAACCCCCAACCCAAATAAATAATCCTATGCAGTCAACCAAACAACCCACCGTACAATCAATCAAACAACAACCAACCCACTGAACAATCTAACAAGCAATCATCTTACCAACCGAACAATCAATAAAACAAACATCCTATCAACCAACCAATCAAACAAACAGCCAACCAACCGAACAATCTACCCACCAAACAGCTAGCCAACCGAATCAATCGGAAAATCAACCAACAACTAAGTCATCAAACAACCAACAAACACCTACCTAAGCAACTAACCACAGCTGAACTCAATGTGGTTTTAAAAAAATAATTCGACGGCGCCTACACATTACATCAATATTTTTTGGGCGTGCAAACCTGTAATGTAAACTTATTGTGTGTGTGTCCATGTCATACAAAGTTAAGTAGACTAAATTAGGCCTAGGCTATACCACATCTAGGACTTCAGGCCTATTTATATATAGCCTATAGGTAGCCTATATATTACTTTTAGTCTCGTGGATTTTACATAATTATATACACAATAATCACAATATAACAATAGGTTCTTCAGCCATTTAGTCTATATAACATACAGTACAGACATACATAGGCTACATACTACCATACAAACATACATAGGTTACTACATAGAAGAATTCATACATACATGCATACATATTATAGGGTACAGTGGCATGACAAGAAGCTGAATGGCTAGACCGACAAAGAACAGTTAACTTGTGAATATAGAAAAGGCAGGCAGTCCGGTTTGAGGAGGAGGAGGTAGAGATGACGAAGATAGACGAGGAGGAGCTAGAGAGAAGAGTAAAACAGTCAGACTACCGTAGCCTACCACACTTCAAACTAGGCCTATGGGAATTGAGAAAAGAGTCATAACACTAGGTTAGCCTAATATGAGATGAAGAACACTGACCAATATGTTTAGCATTGAGAGGAACACTGAATGAATATTAATTGCAAATCAATTCATCCTCCATTACTAATTTCCTCGAGTCACATTTGATCCATTCACATTGAGGATGTTCTTCAAACCTCTGTAGGCTATATAGGACGGAATAAACCTCTGTAAACATATTTTAGGACGGAATAAACCTGTTTACAGATTATAGTACAAAATTAACCATTGTAAACATATTATAGTACGGAATAAAAGTCTATCAACGGTTAGCCTATAGGACTGAATAAACATCTGTAAATAGGTAATAGGGTGGAATAAGCCTCTGCCTGTCTAGTGGAAACAATAAACCTCTGTAAACAGGCTGGAGGACGGAAAATGTGGCAAGGGGAGACCCAATAGGGGCTAGCCTATAGGCTACATAATAGGGTTATGGTATCTTAATCTCATTTATCATCTCAGGGACACTTAAACCTATGTCACATATTTTCCGTCGATTCCGTACTTTTTCATTGGATTCGGACGATTTCCGTCGATTTTAACTAGTTGCGTCTGACTTTATGGTCAAATTTGGGAGTTTTCGATAGACCGTCTTCAAAGACGAAGTTGACGATGAAGACGGAAATCAATACACGACCTATATTGATTTTATTATGGTAATCATTCGAAAATGTAATTTAGTGTTATTAAGAATAAATAAAATATTGATAATATATATATAAATAATTAATAAATTAGATGCCTACGTGATTGCATTTTATTTTTTTGTATAGATGTACTGTACTATAGAACACCCACTAGTACCTCACATGTCTGTTAACATTTTGGCCATACTTCTCGGATATAGGGTGGGGGTGGGGGGTATTGCCTGCATTAGTGATGTGGGCAATACTTTAAAGGTTTGGGCGCCCCTTCGGCCCCAGCAACTAGCTAGAGGTTCAGCAACTGTCACTCTTTTCTTTCTATTTTCTTCCTGCTTGCTGTCTCACCTCTCTATCACCTATATAGCGCTATATGACCTTGCTGTGTCGGCGCCTAATATCAATCAATCAATCTCGGAGGCCTATGGAGTTTTGTGCACCACCATCGTCGCAGGACTTGCCACATCTCAAACCATGGCCATGAGCTCTCCTGTGCATTGGACACGGATGTCAGGAGATCACATCACCAAAAATATAGCCTAGTCAAGTTAGCCTACTCAAATTATTATACTCAATGCCTCAGAGTTAGACGAATGCGGCACCTAAACACACTTATTAAGTCTATAGCCTACTTTGGTTTCTGATACAAAAGGAGGAGATAACGAAGGGGAAAGGAGGAACAAAAGGAGGTAAAAGAGGTCGGAAAGGAGGTGGGGGAGGACGATGAAGAAGCAAATGGAGGAGGAAATGAAGTATAGGAAGAAGAATTTCGTGCAGTGGAAAAGAAGTAGGGGAAGGAAAAGGAAGAAGTTGGGGAAGGAAAAGGAAGAAAAGCCAGGGGCAGTAAAGGAAAGCAGGAAGATAGGAAGGAAGAGGAGGAAGGAAGAGGAGGAAGGAAGAGGAGGAAGTAGACGAGGAAGAATACTCAGAGTGAGTGGCAGGGAAGCAAGAGGAGGTTGAGGTATGGACGGAAAAAGAGAGGGAAGCAGGTAAAGGAAAAGTTAGAATCAATGGAAGGGAAGTAGAAGCAGGAAAAGGCGGAAGGAAGAGGAGGAATTAGTAGAGTTACGAGCAGTGGAAGGGAAAGTAAGGGAAGGAAGAGAAGGAAACAGGGGAAGGAAAAGGAAGAAGTAGACGAGGAAGAGTCAGGGTGAATAGAAGAGAAATAGAAGTAGGAAATGTTTGAGGTGGGAGGAAAGAGAAGGAATAGAAGGCAAAAGAGGATGTAGAGAAAAATGAAAAGAAGAAAACAGGTAGGGAAGTAGAAGCAGGAAGCGTAGGATACAGTATGTTTGAGGTGGGAGGAGGAAGGAGGGAAGGGGGAAGTGGTTCATCCCGAGGCAAGTCTGGTGGGTCGTAAGTACAACAGGCTGAGATAACCTAACGTTCACGCCCCCACCTCCACCCCACATCCCACCACCCCTCACTCTTATCAAACACGCTATACCAAACCACCCCACACTCTTATCCAACACCCGATGGTTATACACATCTTTATACACCACACCTTAACAACACCCCCACCACCACACTCATATCCAACTTACCACCACACACCACACTCTTATTGTATAACTCACCACAATACACCACATTCTATCCCACCACACTAGGCTATACCGGTACCCATCAAATCACACCCTTACGCTACCACAACACACATTAAAATAATGAGAAAGGACCAACGGGGAATAATAATAATAATACCCGGTAATAAGGCAAAAAGCAAACGACTGTAAGTTTGAGGTAGTCTATACGGTACGATATTCAGCAACCAGTCCTAACTGCCAGCTGCTTGATCAACTCTGAGATTCACAGGGCCATAAGCAAGAACATTTATGGTGTTGGCGATGGCGTGGTACGGTAAGCGTACGATGACTCCCTGGACGCAATAAACACGGTGCCATGGTAACGGTACGATGACTCCCTAGACAATACAGAGCCATCGTTGCCTACCGGTAGTGTCATCATCAACACTACCCATATTCTGGTAGTACGGTACTTAATGGGCTAGGCCTAATATAAGCTATGGTACTTTTGGTACTAGAGCGCCTTGATTCCTGTAACGTTTGCCAAGATATAGACAGGACCAGCAGATAAACAAAAGTAATGTAGGTTTAATATCGCCTAAAAATTAGAATACTTCGTCATCAGTCAGTACAAAAGAAGAACATGAAGGAAAACCCTTCAAAAGCTCCGGCTCTTAATGATTCAAGTGAAATAATAAAATATCCATATGTAAAGGTCTCAAAAATATTAATTATGTTTTATCTGGATTTCCGTATTCATATGGTTATATTGAAATTTTGAAAATGAACCCTTTTTATTGAGGGTGAACCCCTCGGTTGAACCCCCTCTCGGTTGAAAAAATTATTCAATGTCGGTAAAAGAAAATGGATGGGAGTGAGTGAGTGAGTGAGTGAGTCATTTGAACCATTGATTGATGGATATTAGGCGCCGCAACATCGAGGTCCTATAGCGCCAGAAAAAGGTGATAGAGAGGGGTGACACCAAGCAGGAAGGAAATAAAAAGAAAAGAGGGACAGTTGAAGAACTGAAAGTCAGTGGGGTAGGTGAGGGACAGGTAGTATCAAGGTCCCTAGGGTAAATTGATAACCAACCGATGAACGTTTATAGTTCAACCCATAAGTGGTCCTTGACATTAAAAAAAAAATTCACATTATATATAATTTGAACAGAGACCTGTGAAAGTTAATTTTCTCTAGAAAAGTTTATTTATATCACATTTCCCTTAGTAGGAAGTGTCAAGAAATAGCTAAAATTGCAATGTTCATAATGCTCGTAAAATCTTATAGCCTATATATAGCAAATTGACTATTAATTGTAGGTTATCGTCACAGATTAATAAGTAACTTGGAGGTTATGGTAAACACTGAGGTCTGATGGTGACGTGGCACATTGTAACACTTCCATCCAAGGTAAATATAGTTTCCTTGCTTCCATCACTCCCTCTCCTTAGGCTACTCGTCGTACTGGCATGTGTTTCGGATACGTGAATAGAAACAGGTGGTTCACACCATATAGAATACACGATACACACATTGACAACGCTGAGTGATGAACGTGGATCAATGGATTCCTCAAAACTATTCCAGGCAACAGATCATCATTGTTTTTGTTCACCTAGACTTGTTTCATGGTATACATTGGAGGAATCAAGGCGCTCTAATGTACCAAAAGTATAGGCTACTACCCCTTTCAAGAAAGATCCACAGCGTCAGAAAAACAAGTCCCTTCTGGTTTTTGCTTGTCCATATTGAGAAGTTGAGACGAAGAAGACAAGGGAATATTCAACTGTATTTGTTTCCTCCGTCCTACGTCCATCATCTTCAGTTTATATTAGCTGGTATCCTTCATCCCTTCGAGAGAGGATGGAGGAAGCCTTAATTAATTAAAGCACGAAACGTAGACCACATACACTTCTACACTAGAGAGATAGAGAGAGGGTGTGAACAAAGCATGCAGAGAAAGCGTAAGAGCAAAAATGAGAGAGAGAGAGAGAGAGAGAGAGAGAGAGAGAGAGAGTGTGTGTGAACAAGGCAAGGCAGACAGACGCCAATTTGCCCTGAAGTGTTTTCCCAAAAGGATCCCTCCCTCCCTACACTGCCCTCGCTGTGTATGTGTCTCTCTTCATTGCTCTCTCGTCAGTATTATTTTTTATCTCTCTTTCTTTCTCTCTCTCTCTCTGATTAATCCCTGGCTCAGTCAACATAGCCTATAGTTTAACATAAGAATTCTCTAAAATAATTACTAACAATCTTTCTTTGTATCTTCTTTACAATTTACCGCTCAATTATATCAATCGTGTAGGGCCTGTAGAATGCCTTGATTCCTCCAAAGTAAGCCAGGAAACAGGACCAGACTGACAAAAGTAATGGAGACCTGTTACCCGTAATAGTTTGCAGGACTAAGTTGCTCCAAACTTACCAACACTACTACCACCCTTATATAATACCGTACCGGTAATGTTTAAAATTATTAAGGGGAGAGTCTTTGGTTGGTGAATTGGAATGTCTCATTCCTCCAAACTGTGCCACAAAACAGATCCCCTCATTAAAGTACCATTGACGGCGTCTGTTTTCTGACATAGTTTGAAGAAATTTGTAATCTTCCAAGTTCAAAAAAACCACACACATGCACACATATCTTGAATCCCTTAACTGTGTGGCTAGACTAAATATAAAATTGTTAAGTCAGCCACTCCTCCGTCACATGTTGCTTCAATAAACAATTATGGTACGGTAACCTTCAGTATACCCTACTGTACAGAAACAAACCTTGCAACCCTTGGTGGTCACCTCTCCTCTCATCTCTACCCACCATAACTCATCTCCCCCATTCCTCCTCTTCTCTCTTTCTCTCTCTCCCTCGACTACATTATTCTGCTAGTCTTCTCCATCTTTCACAATTAATCCTTCCTTCCCTCTTTCTCTTCCTCCTACCTTCTCTCTTTCCACCTCCGAAGTTTCTCATTTCCTTTCTTCACCCTTCATACCTTATCACGTCATCCCTTCTATTCTTCCATCACTGCTTTCATTCCATCTCCTACCTCCTTCAAAATCAGTTTATCTTCTTCCCTCCCATCACGTCTGTGCCTTAATACCACTCCTTCTAGCCTCCCTCCACCTCTTCTCTTGCCTTCCAAATCTGTTTCTATATCCCTCTTCTTTCTCAGTCTGTCCTTCCCTCCCCTTCACTTTGCATCCACTCCCTCCCCCTTTCTCCACCTTTATCCTTCTACCTATCCATTCGCCTAGCCCTCCCTCCTATCCTTGCACCATCCAATTATATCCTGTACCTCCTACAGCCTAATAGGCTAGCCTATACCTTCCTCTCCACATCCTTCTCCTCAGACACGAAACTAGGCAAGGAGACTCCCCCCCCCCCCAAAAAAAAAGCACACACATACACAAATTCCACGTTGTCTTCATTAGCCAGTTTAGATTTAACGACATGTGCCATATACCGTCAGTCCGAAACTCCGAGCATAGATGCTCAGATTCAGACATGCTCGTACACTATAAAAGATGATTAGGCACCCTATGTTTTGACTTTATTCTTCGCAACGATCTCTGTTACAGACTGCTTCGTGTGTTGTAGGCTTGTAGCAGAGTGCATCGTGCATAAACGGTGCCTGCCATTTTTTTTATTCAGAGGACAATAAAATACAGCAGAAAATGTCAGTATTTCCAAGGGTCAGTACTTTTGATAAGTAAACCTGATGCTAAGTCCTTTAAACATTTACCGGCAGCTCGACTGCTCGAGACATCTACTGAGCACACTATTGTATGTAGCCTAATACGGTTATCAATACACGAGGTAAGTTTTTTCTTTTTACCTCCTGCGGCCCTGCCCCTCTCCCTCCATCCCTGAGCTGATAGCTACTTTTCATACCAGAGAGAGAGAGAGAGAGAGAGAGAGAGAGAGAGAGAGAGAGAGAGAGAGAGTCCTGCAAAGTGTTTGTATAGAGAGATGAGGTGATGTTGAGTCGCATTGTTGGCCAATACAACCGGTTGGGTAATCTTCCATTCCTAGTTCCTTGTCTGCCTGCCTGCCTGTCCGTCTGACCCTGCTTCCTTTCCAGAGTAATCTTCCATCTCTGCCTCCCTACCTCCCAGCTGTCTATCGTGTCTGCCTCCTTCCTTTCTTTCCTACATGCCTGACTTTCTTCCTGCCCTCACTTTTCTCCCCGAGTAGGCTATTTAGCTAATACCTAATATTTCATCTCTGCCTGCCTGCTATCTTTCTTTCCTGCTTGCTTTATTTCCCGTTTGACCTGCTAGCCTGACTTTCTTTCTGCTTAAACTGACATTGTTCCCCGAGCAGCTTTTAATCTTCCACCCCTGCCTGCCTCCTTGCTGTCTGTCGTGTCAGATTGCTTTCTTTCCCTCTCGACCTGCTTGCCTGACTTTCTTTCTGCCTGCCCTCACATGTTTCCCAGAGTAATCTTCCACCTCTCCCTGCATATCTCCTTCCAGACCATTTCCCTTGCCCTTTCAACACGCTTACCCTGCAACTCGCCCACATGTAGACTATAATTATGTATGCCTTTTTAGTTTCCTGTCTGCATATTTTACTTTCCTCTGACTTTTTTACCTTTCTGTCTAACTATTTTTTACCTTGTCTGCCTTTTTTTTACCTTCCTATTTGCCTTCTATACTTAACCTGTTAACCCGTATGCTTATTTGCGTTTTGACCTTGCTTTCAAACCTGCCGTCTAAATTTATTCTTTCCTCCCTACCTGCCTGCTTTCTTTCCTAACCTGCTGAGTGTGGTAGAGATGGAGAGGTGGTGCAAGGTTAGCAAAAGAAGCCCAACCGGTTAGCCTACATCACACACACACAGTCACACACTTCTCTGGTAGTGCCATAAATAAGAGCTTATAAGATGACACCGTGTGATAATTAGCTGACGAGAATAATGTTAGTTACTTATAATAATTACCGGTATACTCTTATCACTGACTGCTGTTACCTAGATAACATGATCAAGTGTGATAGATAACGCATTGGTGCAGGTGTGAATCTTATCCTTATTATCTTTACCGGTATATATTGCACGATGGGATCTAGCACCAAACTCACCTTAATTCAGTAGAAGCGGTCACTGCAACTTCACTATTGTAGTAGGCTGAAGCAGACGTTAAGTGAAAGAGGAAGAGCTTGGAAGTAGTGCTTGTTGACATTTTTCAAATCCATCCATCCATCCATCCATCCATCCACCCATTAGCTCTCTCTTGTTCACACCACACTATAACTATTTTCTTCACTGTACAATGTTTGCAAAATACTTCACTGCATCACATCACTATAAAACACATTAATTTGGCCTATATACAGGACGCACTACACCATTATTATATGATAGGCCTACACACTGTAACTTTATTTTTCACTGCACAACGCTCGCCCAAAATACTTCACTGCATCATCACTTTTAGGCCATATCAATCTGGCCTACAGCAAACATTGCACCATTAGGCTACAGAGATAACAAGTTACTTAAACTTTTATCTTTCTTCTTGGTCACTCTGCACACACATTTAATTACATCTCAAATCAACAGGTCACTTCAATTAAATTCTTTCTTCTTGGTCACATACAGGCTGACATCGTTATTTACACGAATGCAATTCTTTCTCTATTCACTTGACATTAGGTGAAAGGGAAAACTCTACGTTAGCCTACTCCACAGTTTCATTGAGTTACTACGCTGGTTTTCATAGATTAACAAGGTATAATATACAGTATTCCAAGGGTTTATAATGTATACACAGTATTCCACGTGTTTGTAAGGATACTAGTACCACAGAATATAGGCTCTGATTCATCAACGTCAATTGATTTTCAGCATTATGATACAGCAATCCCACGTTTACTGCTTTCAAGTACACTTATACGGCCTTTTTCGCTAGGCCCACAACTATGAACGATTGTTATCAGCGTTACATCCAACACCATAACTATAACAATAAATATATACAATTGGTCAACTCACACTGTATACAATAATATTTTCAGGGCCACTGTTAGCACAAACGTTTACTATATGTATCATCGGTCACTAATATAATAAGTCTACGGTACTAAATCTCACAAAGAGTGTCTGTGATTCTAAGTATATCTTGGGATCAAAGACTTCTCACTTCTGACGCCACGTGTTTGTGAGGTTTGACACTCGTTTGTTTGATTAATTTATCACACACACTACAAATTTCGATACAGTCCCAAACACATATTAAAGCTGTGGTTATTTCAACTTATTTTCAACTTAGCGTTTTTTTCTGTCTATAATGTATGGGATGTAGCCTCCCTTTGTTTGATAAAAAGAGAGAGGATGTGTGTTATCTCAATCCAATAGTTATTGCGTCAGTGTAAGATTCGAAATTCGTGGAAATTAATTAAATCTCTTTCACAGCCACGCCACGATCGAGACTCATCTCAGGACAGATTAAAATTGGTCAGGAAACACCGGTACCCGAAGATTCATGAAAAAAGCTCACATTAAAGTCAAATAATATTCCGAGTTAAAGGATATTCAGAAACAACTATCGTGATTTTGACGTTTTCCCGCCAGTCCAAGCAGACGACATTACAGGCTGCAGACGACGAACGCAACACTCACTTTACGTACACATTATATACTATTTTAATTCTATATTCACGACAGAGGTGCGAGGTTATCATGGCTATAGATACCCATTACTACAGACGTGTATGTAGTTGTACTAAAACGCCGACTTCACTACAAAGACGAGAGACACAACATGACAGCAACATTTACAGGCCGTGTATGACAGCCAACTACAGCCAGTCCCACCACAGCTGATGCCTTGATGTAAAGTGACCGTCTTAATATTAGGACTGTCAGATGCTGCTTGAACTGTC
The DNA here is from genome assembly GCA_034508575.1 of Petrolisthes manimaculis. Lineage (NCBI taxonomy): Eukaryota > Metazoa > Arthropoda > Malacostraca > Decapoda > Porcellanidae > Petrolisthes > Petrolisthes manimaculis. The sequence goes on along the minus strand of JAWZYT010003976.1, from coordinate 253,348 downwards.
AAATAATACTTGCCAGCAGACACTTGCACTCATTCCATCTGAATACACAATCATCTCTTCATACAGAAATTTATTGACGAAAATATTCTTAGTTTTTTTCACTATACAAAGCAAAGTAAGTGAATTGCTTAAAATTGCATCCATAAATTTAAGCCAACTTATACGCACAATTTACTATACCTGATGAGCTTCAGGTTTTTGCGTATTTTAACGTGCCACAGCTTAATTTATAGTTGTTATCTAATACAGTTCTAGCCCCACTTGCTATTTCAGTCGGAGATAACCCTGACTTTGTCAAATGAGGAAGTTCAAGGAATTGTTCAGGTAATGATTATTTTCAAAGAAAATTAGAACCTCATTTTATATAAGAACACACAGAAATGCTCCATGTATGAAATATCCTCATAACGAGCTGTATAAGTGTTAAACATTTATTTGCGACTCTTATTGTCCCAAGATGAAGATTATTTACTTATCTTGCAATTTTGCAAATGTGACTCGCCAGGTGGCGCCAGCTTCTGGAGAACCCATACACAATATTACATCCAAATATACTCAGTAACAAAGAATTTATAAAGCTCAATTATATATGGAGTTAACTGTGATGTATTTCCTATATAATCTGATAGTTATATATGTAAATCATTAATAAGAACGGGAATACAAATGAAAGTTTTACTCTACAAAGAGTAGCAAGATGGCGCTGTGCTTCATATTGTATCTATCTACTTTATATATAGAAATGGATGATCTGTGCAGTGACATTTATCGTATTTTCTTGAATTCATGCTTTCCATTTACGTAAATGTGCCCTGATTTATGCTATTGGGAACTTAATTCACATCTACTAAGCACATATTAAGCTCTACCAAAGAAATTTCGGTAATAAATCTAATAAAGACAAGGCCATCCCAAAAGTGGTCTGCTGCCGTAAGTGACAGATCGAGGTGTCTTGACCTAATACTCGCCTAATTCTTCACTGCCCTGTCCCGGGATATAGGCGTAAAAATTCAGGTGGAGAGTAAGTATGGTGGGGCTAGGTTGAAGCCACTTAAATAATTCCAACTAGGATAAGTTAGAGAGTATGGGGGTGAAAATATAACCATACTTAGAAGCTGGAAAAACTGGGTTACCTCTTTCCATATCACCTTGTTTTCGTTATTAATACCACTTGTGTTGGTGTTAGAAGGTGTTATTTCCCTTCCTTCACACGTGTTATCATTATGCATCCATGTGTAATAGCTGTATGATAATATTTGGTCCTTAAATAGTATATAACAACTGTGAAACAATACCTTGTAAAGGAAGGGACAAAGTTGACATTTTTATTTATTGTTTCTAACTAGAACGTCCATAATAAATAAATAATCATAATTTTCTTTGTTCCTGGTGTATAATATGAGTAATCAAGGGGTCATCTATAAAGGGAAAACAGCTGGAAGGTCATAAAGGTATTAATTAATTGTCAGTTATGGTGAAGGAAATGTTACGAGTTTTGGGGTGACTTTTGTATTATTTTAAGTTGTCATCTATAAGGGGAAAACAATTTAAAGTGGTCATCTATAAGGGGAAAACAATTTGAAGTGATCTATAAGGGAAAAACAGCTGGAAGGTCATAAAGGTGTTAATTGTCAGTGATGTTGAGGGAAATGTTAAGTGTCTGGATGATTGGTAGTACAGTAATTTGGTACCATTTGGCAGATTTCATGACAGTTACCATGGTTATATTTTTGTGTTGTGAATTAGATGACACTCATGAGGCTCTACTGACAGGCACTTGTGGTGTAGAACTGTAGATTATTATTATTATTATAGTATTTTGACAGTAATGAGTGATGAAAGTTGTAAGTTTCGTTGTATCATTTGGGTTTGGTACAACTTGGTAGTACAGTACTGTGCTGTGTGTGTGATAAATATACTGTACAGTGAATATTTACAGATAAAGTTTCTAAGTACATCTCCTATTGTATTTTAATGAGAGTAAGCAAAAACTATATGAATTTATTTTCATGGAACCATACTTATTTGGCAAATGGGATGCAGTATGTGTTAAGGAAGAAGTACAGTAATTACATTTTGAAAGGGCTCTAATTATAGACATTATGGCCTTGGCATAAGTTTACAGTCTCAGTCTATCTTTTAAAATTTTTAGTTTATCGATATTTTTTCTGGTTACTTTTAGATATAATTGAATGAAGCTTAGTCATTTGGTATGTATCCCCTACCTAAACTAACTCAATTTGGCTCAAGCTAACATAACCCCAGAAATTGACTAGCCCTAACTAATTTCTTATTACTTTGGGTTCAGTAGGTTAGGTTAGGTCGGATAAGGATAAGTAATGTTACTCTACTTTCGCTTAGGTAGGTTGTACATACCGGTAATAATATGGTAAACAATTACAGTCATCGTCACAGTTTACTATGCACATGACAAGGTGAGGAGTTTGTAAAGAAGGTGTATAGAAGTGAAGTTGTGGGACATGGTGTGAGAGGCAGACCGCCAGTTAGATGGCAAAACAGAGTGGAAGAGTATGTAAAGGAGAGAAACGTAAGGGGCAGAGGAGGGTTTGAACAAGTAAGGAGGGAGTGTTGGAACAGGGAAAACTGGAGACACTTCTACCGTGGCCACCCCCTTGGAGGGAACGAGGCGTCAGAGCTATAGATAGATAGAGGGACAGTCTATTATATAAGTTCGTTAATTGGATGGCACCAGCGGAAGTACCGATATTGCCTTGAAAGCAACACTCCCCGATGCTGTTTTATTGCGGTGTGTCTTTTGTTACCAAATCATATATTTTCTTCTACTTTATTTAGCAAAATGTATATTACACTGTTTTGGTCTCACCTACAATATGTTGTGGTTATCATGTGATGATTCAAATTCCGATCACATACTGTGCTGTAATCTTCATCGTGCTGGTAAGGATGCTGCAATTTGGGATTTTCATCTTTCTTGGTCATAGGAAGGGCAATGTAAGATTAGGTGGTTCAGGTCCTTGATGTTGTCTCACCAAACTTTTTTCTGTCCCCCAGGTTCATATTATTACTTGTACACTTGAAAAGAATTATTGGTGTTTCTCTGTAATCATTTGCAGGGTTGAAGGGGTGTATGAGGATGGCGGCATGCGTGGGGCTCCTCCCCCCCACCCAGGGTGCCCCATCCTCCCTCAGCAATGATGCTCACCGCTATGCCTGCAAATCCTATGCCAACAAGATGCTGCAGAACCTCTGTACACTGTGGCATTCTCAACACTTCTGTGATGTTGAAATTACGGCAGGGGGCTTTGTAGTCAAGGTTGGTAATATTACATTGGCAAAAGCAGGGACATTATAGAAGATTTTATAAATACAGTATCTGTGATTGAGGGAAATAATATCCTAAACTTCACTCAAAAATGATAAACTATAATACAGTACAGCTGTACAGTACTTGAACTGAAGAACTAGTTATTTATTGAAGAATATACTTTAACTAATGGAAGGTCATCCCCTGTGCAGGCCCATCGTGCAGTGCTGTCAGCTGGGTCTGCGTACTTCCAGGCCATGTTTACTGGGGGTCTGGCAGAGGAAACAAAGACGTCGGTCGAGCTCAAGTCTATCACTCCCAACACACTTGCTCAGCTTATCAACTTTATATATACAGGTACAGTTAACAGGCATTTAGTTAATATAATAATAATGCTGTACTGTTATCTGATCTTTTCTCTTCAAAAAGTGCCAGTTCTTACAATACTGTACGTAACAGACACCAGGGCTTAAAACTACAAAAGAACCTTGATGCTAAGTAATTGTAAGAGAGCTACCCCCTTTTTGCTTTCACATTCAGTATAGTTTACAGTAAGGTCCAGGTTTACGTCATTCCTAAAACGTTACGTAAGTCGGTTTTATATGTAACTTGAGTTTTGGTACATTTCTCTTCACACCAAAGCATTATTGTGGCGTTTCCAACCAATTATTGTGTAGGTTATAGTACTACAGGTAAGTGTATAGTTACTGTCAGTACAGTACAGTTGATTGTTTGTCCCTAGGTCGGTGTCTCTGTGGAATGGCCTTGGTAAATCTGTCTTTGATGGTGTGTGACTGGCTGGCTTCAAGAGTAGGGCTAAAATGTTTTTATTAAGCTAACTGCTCATCTTTCTTTCTCTTATCTGTCTTCTTTTCTTCAGGTTGGATTCATGAGGTTGGGGTCCTCGGATTGATAGAATGCTTGCATTCTCTCCCAGCTTTGTGTTTCTGGTCAATTTTAATATTACTACTAATAATAACTACATATGTATATGAAACAGAAGCTTCTGGATTAAAGGATTTTACAGTATTTATGTTGTGGTGGTGTTCCTGCTGGGGTTCCCTCTCTCTTCTTCTCTCCCTGCCTCACTACCTCACCCTGCCAAGGCACATTTTATCCTTAACAGTAACATAGCTATCATACAAGACATTTTTAATTCAAATAAAATTTACTTCTGTTAAATTGTTAAATTGTTGTAACATACAAGTTACTGAGGTGATGTTAAAGTAACTCGAGACCGACGTAAACCAGGACCTTACTGTAATTTACAGACACTGAACACAGCCTATATGGCTCCTTGGTAGTGCATATGGTGATATGTCGTTTATATACTGAATATTTTAATTTGTATTCTGTCCAGTAAAGTGTAGTTTCCATTTTATACCTTTAGCCTTTGTCCATCAGCCCAAAATCTATATACAATACTTCCATTACATAAAGATACGTTTCAAGTCCATAACTTCGGTGTATAGGCTAATAAGGATTGATTGTACAGTAATGCAAATACTGTTATTCATCAGGTGACATTGAAGTGACTGTGGAGAATGTTCAGGAGTTAATGGTGGCGGCTGACATGCTAGAGATCCATCATGTTGTTCACGTTGGTACCAACTTCCTCAAGAAAGAACTGCATGCTTCCAATGCTGTTGGAATTTACAGGTAAGAATGGGGGTGGTTGAGCATTGCTGTAAGCATGCGCCATAATAGTTGGGTGTATCTTGACCGAGGGTATGAGTATCGACGGATTTTCCCTTTAGTCTGCATGCATTCTTTTTAGTGTATAAAAATTTTACAATATTAAGACGGGTCAAGATGGTTTCAGATACCACTACTGTCCCAATTTTTGTATAATTGAAGGAAGAAAAGAGAGAGGTCAAATGAAGTATGAAATACACAAATCATGTTATTGTTATTGTTGAAGTTCCTTGAGCTGTCTGGCCGAGCAGCCCCGAGCTCCTGAGGAAGGCCATGGCCTGAACTGGGCTTTCCCACAGGGGCCTCAGAGAGTGTATGTTGTGTTGTTGTCAAGTATGGTTGTGTGCATTGCAGTCTTCCATAATGTGTTTAATAGAATGGGATGCTGCATTACATCCTGGACTGGCATCTACAATGACTCTATCCAGCTTCTTCTGATATGTTAGAAGTGCCGGGTGGTGGCCACACTGCAGCCTGGCCAGGTGGACTCTATCTTCACCGGTAGGGGAGGATTTAGATGGGTGGATGTCAGGAGGTCGTGCAAGCAGCCGAGTGTTATTTTTGAGTGGTTGGATGGACTGATGAGTGATTTGAGTATGGATATGTTTCTGGAGACTGGTTTGGGGTGGGCAGGGTGTAAGAGATGACAGTATTTGTGTATGGTATTGTGTACTGGGTGTTGTTTTGATGTTCCTTGGCATGTGTCAGTATTTTGCCATGTGGTGTAGTGGATGGTGTGGGTTTGTGGAGGCTGCAGCAAGTGTTTGTGGGCCTCTCATGTCAAGATGATCCTTGATTTTAAGGACTTGTTTTATGGTATAAGTGATCTGTAGGTGTTCTAGCTGTGCAGCCTGTGATTATCTTTAGGGCTTTATTCTGTATGGTCTGAAGGGTGTTGAGATGAGTCTCACGCCCGTAGTTTTAAAAAAATTGAGGGCCCTTACTGGAGCTCTATGAATTCTCCAAACTACTCCAGGCAACAGATTCCTTATTAGAAATACTGAAGGGTTCTGTGGTCTGGATTATTTTGGAGGATGCATAGAGCTCCAGTAAGGGCCCTTAAAGTTTTTTAAACTACGGGCGTGAGTGAGGTTTGTGATTGTACACTGTTGTATTTTAAACACCATACCTTAATTACAAACAGTGGATGTATCAAATGGGTGACTGGACTATCTGTAAAGTGGTGGCACATGGTTTTTAAATGTTTGCTTTTAAATGGTGCACAGGCTTTAGAACCGATACTACTAGGCATCTCAATTCAACAATAGTTGAGAATAGGAACAAAGGAAAATTATTTTTAAGGAAAAAGCATGAGTTTATAATGGAATGTATCATGAGGAGCTGTGTCTAGTAATTTTGTTTGGATGATGCATTTATTGTCTAACCTATAGAATGAATTATCATTGTTTTCAATAATCAATTGCCCTTTTTTCAAGGGGTGGGGAGGTTCTAGCACCAGTGCAGGACCCCTGACAGGCAAGGGGTCCAGCTCCAAGGCTATTTGAGCCATTTGTGGACTCCATGTTAGAGAGCTGTGTCCCCAACCCTCACTCCACCCCCTGCATTGTATGTGAGGCTAGAATGAATGTGAGGCTAGAATGGATGTGAGGCTAGAATGAATTAATGCATATCCAAAAAAAGGTTAACAGGAAATAGCAGAGACATTTCCATGAATCTTACATGTGACATCTTGGCAGCAGTACCTCTCTGGGTGGGGCTGTCTAACCCTACTACTGTTGTGTGTGTAAACAAACTATAATTTCACCAGGTTTTCTGAAGCACATCACCTGGTAGAGCTGCTGGAGGCTGCGCGGGACTTTGTTTTTGCTAGCTTCGCAGATGTGGTGATGGAGGATGAGTTTCTGGAGACACCCAGAGACATCCTGGTCTGCCTTCTCCAGTCTGAGTATCTCCGCATTGACTCCGAGTTCCAGGTTAATTGTTTGCACACTTTTCTTTTTAACTTTAACATCTCCTTCAAGATAGGGAAAGAATATTGCATACACTTTGGTATTGCCTGCATTAGTGATGTGGGCAATACCTTAAGGGTTTTGGCACCCCTTCGGCCTCAGACACTAGATTTTAGTTCTTCAACTGTCCCTCTTTTCTTTCTATTTCTTTCCTCCTTGCTGTCTCACCTCTCTATCCCCTTTTTCTGGTGCTATATAACCTTGCTGTTGCGGTGCCTAATATCAATCAATCAATGCACTTTAGTATGTTATGTACTGTATAGGTATAGCCAGTAGCTGCTCCTGATAATATCCTGATGAACATACTGTAGGTTAAGAAATCTTATTTTTTAAGGTGATATTTTAGCACGGTATAAAATTGTCAGCTTTTAAATTCACATCCACTTGCATTATTATAATCCATATCAGTGATTGGCAACATGATAACATATATTGCAGTTTTTATAATAATTTTATAACAGGTAATGCAGTATCGAGATATTTAGTTTCATACACAGTACTGTACATCACTCTGGTTGGTATGATTGTTATTAAGTATTGTACAAGGTTATTGCATACATATGACTATGATTTCTCTGTCCCATTTAGGTATTTTCAGCAGCCCTTCGTTGGATTAATCAGAACATCACCACTCGCCGCCGCTATGTTTTCGAAATCCTGAACCAAGTAAGACTCCCGCTGATCCCAAGCAAACTTCTTGAGAAATCCATCAATGATTGCAGTGACATAAGTCTAAAAGTTGCTCTAAGGAGCATACAGAAGGATCTGGTAAGCAAACGAGGCAGCCTGGTACCCCTGTACGTCCAACCCAGGATATGTGCACGGAAAAAGATCTACGTCATCGGAGGGTCCAAGAGGGAACTGATCAGTTCGTGGACTCGTTCAGAGTGCACATTTGAGAGTGTAGAGTGCTTTGACACATTCCGCAAGGAGTGGCAGAAGGTGTGCCCCATGAAGATTGGAAGGATACTGCCAGGCATATCAGTGCTCAACGGACGCATATATGTGGTGGGAGGCGAGCAGGAGTCTCAGGTATGTGTTCTTAAAAATTACTGTACAGTACTTGATTAAATTTAAGAGAATGTTAAATAAAGGGAATGTTAATGCGCTGACATTGGGAGTTACCACACCGAAGGTTGATTATGATTTTGTAATAAAGGATAACATTTTAACTGAATACATACCAAGGGAAAGAAATATTGATATCCTTCAAGATTATTTGATGAACCAAGCCAAACCCATTCCAATCCAACCAGTTTTCACAAATGTTATTTACAGATTCTGGCCAACGGAGAGGTGTATGACCCTCAGGAAGATGTGTGGACCAGTATTGCATCCATGGTCATTCCCCGGTGTGAGTTTGGTCTTTGTGCACATAATGGATACCTCTATGCCTTTGGGGGTTGGGTTGGGGAGGACATTGGAGGTTCTATCGAGAGGTATGACCCCATTGCAGATGAATGGAAGCTTGAGTCCAACATGCCTGAGGCAAGATTCAGGTGAGTGTCCATAACAAGGTGAAGTAAATTTCCTACTGTATATTTTAAAGATTTAGTTTCCACTTTGTAAAAAAAAATAATGCACTGTAGACATTTCTTGGAAATGCTTTTCTATCCAGCTATTTTCTCTGCTGATTCCTTTTTCATTCTTTCTTTATCTCTCTTTACTTCTAGAGTTTCTCTATTTATGAGTCAAGAGGAATTGATTTTTATTCTATTATCAAGAGAAACAATATTGAGTTTCAGCATAGGTGCAGTGGATGTTACTGGACCAAACAGCACACCTTCTGTAAATTTTAGCATGGGCGTGGTGGAGCATCAAGGTTTGATCTACATCGTGGGCGGTTGCACCCACAGCCAACGACACCTACACGACTTGTTGTGCTATAACCCATTGACTGGAGAGTGGCAGACGCTGGCCCCCATGCTCACCCCTCGCAGCCAAATGGGTGTGGCCGTACTGGATGGTTTCCTTTACGTGGTCGGTGGAACAAACAGACATAACGTACTCACTTCTGTCGAGAGATATTCCTTTGAACAGGTGAAGTTAATCTTCGTCATTGCGTTAACTCAGATTGTGGCTTTTAGACCTTATAATTATTAGGTATTATTCTTTGTAGTTGTACCAATACAGCAGGGAAGGGCAGTGGGAACAGGAGGAGCAAAGGACATGAGGGAGTGGTTGAGATGAAGTTACTGATTCAGCCTTCTTATTCATTTTACTCTATTTGCTTACAGCATTAAAAATATATTATAGAATTCATGGTTGTCTTTGTAAGCAGCAATCATTGAAGCTATCTGGTATAGGTATCATATTGTGAAGGATGAGCATGAAAATTAGACAAATAATGTCGATTACTGTATTACAAGTGTTCTTTAATAATAGCCCACTTTACATCCAACAGAATAAATGGTTCGAGTGTCCTTCCATGAGAGTGGGTCGAGCCAGTCCAGCCGTAGCCGCTACCAACTCCTTGCTATATGTTATTGGAGGAGACCAGACCAGTGAACTCAATGACTTCTATAGAGCTCAGGTAAACAGCCATTTACAGGGTCTACCTGTATCTATCTAGCTATACACTAGCTCTGATGCCTTGTTCCCTCTAGGAACTACCCCAAAGGAAGTGACCATGCCAAAAGTGTCTCCAGTTTTCCCTGTTCCAAAACTCCCTCCTTACTTGGTCAAACCCTACTCTGCCCCTCATGTTTCTCTCTGTTCTGTCATCTACTCGGAGGTCTGCCTATCACACCAGGTGCCACAACTTTATTTCCATACACCTTTACAAACTCCTCACCTTGCAATCTCTCTACATGTCCAAACCACCTTGATGTATTACGTTTCACCCTCTCAACCACCCCACACTCAATACCAATTGCTTTCTCACTCATACCACATCTCTCATACCCACTCTCATTACTTTCTCCATCCCACCTGTCAGTCCACATGTTCCTCTCAAATATTCTATGCACCTATTCTAGACTGATGAGCCCTACTCCATGTCTGATGCATATGTCAGTTTTGGCAGGATTATACTGTTTCTTAGTCCCCTTTTCATTTCCATACTTACACTTCTACCCTTTATAATCCTCCCCAGTGATCCTATGACCTGTCTACCCCTCATTGCTCTCTCCCTAATTTCTCCTTCAATACTTACATGTTTACACAGTACTGTTCTCAAATACTTAACTCGCCCCCTAAATTTATCTCACATTATGTCCTAGTTAGTACTCCCACTCTGTAGAGTGCAGCAAAGTCAATCACTTAGTTTCTAGGGCCCAGTGGGGCTGACTTTATTCTCTTTGAATTTTAGTTATCCCCCACAGGGCTAGAATAAAGATTGTTGTAGCATCTGGTCACTTTCTAGTGGATTTGATGAGATCTGCCCACATCCACGTGAGGTGTACTGCAACCGGAGGTCCCCTTTTTAGCTCCGGCCTAAGCCGAGAGCTCTAGGTCTTATTGTAATTATTGTTCTTGTTCTTGTTCTTGGGGCGACCACTTCTTAAAAGTGGTTCAACTGACTCACTCACTCACTCACTCTCTTCCTCCCATCCATTTTCTTTTACCGACATTGAATCATTTTTTCAACCGAGAGGGGGTTCAACCGAGGGGTTCACCCTCAATAAAAAGGGTTCATTTTCAAAATTTCAATATAACAATATGAATACAAAAATCCAGATAAAACATAATTAATATTTTTGAGACCTTTACATATGGATATTTTATTATTTCACTTGAATCATTAAGAGCCGGAGCTTTTGAAGGGTTTTCCTTCATGTTCTTGTTTTTATCCCACTGCTGTGTGGACCGCCAGCACACGGGATTGCATTTCCCATTGCATGCAGCCCTGTAAACTCCCTCCCCTTCAGTGCTGGTCTCACGGAAGGTACGGCCCCACTTGTGGCTCTTGTGGTAACCTGGCGGTCGGAGGCCCCCAGATTCCCTAGTCCAGTGAGCTCTGGTACCATTTCCCTGGGATATGCTTCAGTAGCCCAGGCATATAAGGCCAGCCCCTCCTTTATTAAAAAAAAAAAAAAAAAAAATCACTGCGACCAGAGTGTACCAGGGGTCTGTGGGGCAGGAGGCCATTCTGCCCCGGGAGAACATCAACAACAACAACAAACTTTCCAAAATTTCCTAAAACAGTGAAACAAGCACAGTGAACTTCAGGAAATTATGGAAAATCTTGATAAAAATTACATGCTGATGCAGAGGCAACAGCATGTGTACGGGTTAAGGGTGATCTGAGTGAGAGTTTTAATATTAAGGTAGGGCTGGGACAGGGATGTGTTATGTCACCATGGTTGTTCAATATATATATGGATAGTTGTATGAGAGAGATGAAAGCCAAAGTGAATGATCTAGGGGTGAAATTGAGGCTGAATGAAGTAAATTGGTCCTTGGCGGCAAGCCTGTTTGCGGATGACACTGCTGATAGCTGAGAGTGAATGGGAGTTACAGAGTGGTAGATGAATTTCAGTCTGTGTGTAAACGAAGGAAACTGAAGGTGAATGTTGGAAAAAGTAAAGTGATGGTGTTTTAGAGAGCAGGAACTGAAGTGATTGACTTTGCTACACCGTACAGAGTGGAAGTACCAACTGGGACTAAGTGTGAGATAACTCTGAGAGGTGAGAGGATGGAGGAAGTGAAGGAGTTTAAGTACTGGGTACAGTTATGTGTAAACATGGAAGTATGGAAGGAGAAATTAGGGAGAGAGCAGTGAAGGGTAGACAGGTCATAGGATCACTGGGAAGGATTATGAAGGGTAGAAGTGTGAGTATGGAGGTGAAGAGGGGACTGAGGAACAGTATAATCCTGCCAACACTGACATATGCATCAGAGACATGGACATAAAGTAAGGCTCATCAGTCTAGGATCGGTGCTGTGGAAATGAGCTACTTGAGAGGAGCATGTGGAGTGTCTAGGTGGGATGGAGAAAGTAATGAGAGTGTGTATAGGAGATGTGGTATGAGTGAGAAGGCATTTGGTATTGAGTGTGGAGTGGTTGAGAGAGTGAAGCGTAATACATTGAGATGGTTCGGACATGTAGAGAGAATGCAAGGTGAGGAGTTTATAAAGAAGGTGTATGGAAGTGAAGTTGTGGGACGTGGTGTGAGAGGCAGACCGCCAGTTAGATGGCAGAATAGAGTGGAAGAGTATGTAAAGGAGAGAAATGTAACGGGTAGAGGAGGGTTTGAACAAGTAAGGAGGGAGTGTTGGAACAGGGAAAACTGGAGACACTTCTGCCGTGGCCACCCCCTTGGAGGGAACGAGGCGTCAGAGCTATAGATAGATAGATAGAAGAGACTGTGAGTGATGGTGAGGAGGATATTGTGAACATTCTTGGTGACATTCCTGATGACTTTGATGGATTTATTGTGAAGGAAAAAAGTGCAGACGAAAAGATAATAAAACTCCGAGCAGCATCACGAGACACAGCAGACAGTGAGGTGGAGGATGGTGGTGGAGGATGTGGTGGTGGGACTGGTAGTAGTGAGGGAGCGGTATGTGATAAGTGATAACTAGTGTTCCTTGCCGCCACATACAGAATTCATCCCTCATAGGAGAACTATCCATATTTCTTTATTATTTTACACGTTTCTTGATTATTTTACACATTTCTTGTATATTTTTTTTTACTGTATGATTGAGTTTCAGTTGTATTTTTGGTACCGATTAGAATTTCCCCTATATGTTTATGTACAGTATTTGCATCTAATGAATTTGTATCTAACACACCATTTTTGGCACCTATTATTCGTTAGATGCGAGATCTTACTGTACATACATTGTATTCTCTCTTTCACCTCCTCTGACACATTCCTCTGCAGTGTTCTCCAATATGCCTTCCTTTTCTATAGTATCTTTCACTACTTGTGACCACCATGCACTCTCTTTCTTGCCCCTCTTTTGTGTCTTGTATCCCACTACCTCTGCTGTTGTCCTCATAACTAGTGTCTTAACATTTCATATACATAATTCATTCCCACTCCCTCCCCTATACACAGGGTATTTAACTATACAATATTTAGTTATTTATTAACCTCTCTATTTTCTGTCTGTGTAACTTACTACCGTGTAATATGTGTAACATATTGATTAATGCCTTTTGCACAGTAACATGATTACCAGATTTTACTTGCAGTATGAATAATCCCAAACCCAAGGGGTAAAGCCATTATGAAACTAATGTTGCTTCATTGTTTTGTACAGGTGACCATTAACAACGTAGAATACTTTGACCCCAATACCAATCGTTGGCTAGACTGCACCTCCCTACCAGAGAGTCGGTCTGAAGCCGGTGCGGTAGTCATCTGACCCCCCCCACCATCGCTGCCCCGCACCCAGCCTACACGTAGCCGCACCCTCCGGCCTCCAGACAAAGGTGGTAACAACCCTTTCCAGTGCCAGTGTCCTCGCACAGTGAGGAAGCGCAGCATCAGCCGCCAGTCACACAGTCCCCGACAGCCTGCATAGCATGTCGTCACACACACCTTGTCACACCTTGTACGAGTTATTGAAAATTTTCTTGGCTGAGTAAAAAACTGGGGGGAATCAGGTTTGTACTATGGAAATTATTGTAAAGTTATTTGGAAATGTAATGTGATAGATTTTCTTAATTATGTAAGAAACGATGATGTAGCTAAGTTGTACCATGCTCCTGGTAAGGTAAGTTCTTATCATAGATATAGCTTTGAAAGGACACTTGATGGATAATATTATCAGCTAAATAAGAAACTGGGAGTAGCTACATTATTACTGCAATCCTGGCAACTTTGTGTAGAGATATGGCACTGTGGGAACATAATTTGTTGACATATACAGTATACTGTACCATAGTAGTGATAAAATATTTTCTCAGCTAAATGCTATTGCTAAGATTTTATTTTACTTCTGGAATATTCATATAGAGATACTATGGACCTTAGTGACAGCAAGTTTCACTTCCTGTTAATAGTTGCTGATGGTAGGATAGAATAATTCTTTACAATTTATACGAGATTGAAGGGTTTAATGGGTGTCACATTTTTTTTTTTCTTATTTTGCACTCTGTTCTTTTATAACTCTTATTAGAGATTTAAGGTTTACTATCAAGTATTTTTGTTATATTGTATATTTCCCACCATAAGCCTTTTTAATTGTTGTCTCTCAACTAGGGTTGGACACCCTGTATTGGAGAGTAAAGCATATCATTATTATATCTTACAGAAGAATGGTGTATGAATGTTGCTTGTTCATTTATTGATGACAGTAGTAGCTTCAGATGGTGCAATGTGAGTGCTTTTTAGGGAGTGTACAGGGATTTTTCTCTCCTCTCCAAGGGGTAAGCCAACAAAGAAACAAGCAAGCAAGTTAGCCTTTGTGAAAAATGTGTGAATTTTTAAATAAATTAACATACAGTAGCTAGTTCTGAAGTATGGCAGTAATGACGAAGGGATGAGTGTGTTTGTGTATGAAAGTCAGTCTGTCAGTCAGAAAGAAAAAAATATTTGTCAAGTGAACATCATTCACCTCTTACTGTTTTTTTGTTACTTTCCATATTTATAGTGTATACAATCATTATCAAAAGTCCTGTTGCATCTCTCCCCTCTGCTGTTGAAATCTGAGATACATATCACCTGTATATCTTTCATTATACCTAACTTTCTAATCCCTTATGGGGTGGCAACACTAACTGCTTTGTCCTCTACCAACAGCTGACCTACTCTCTATATGGAACACTTCTCAACTGAAACCCTTCACCTCTTGCCTCTGTCACTAGTAGTATCAAGGAGAAGAGGCAACCACATTTGATTCTTACACTTTACAATATCCTGATTTTAGGATCTAATAAGAGAGGCAACTGGACTTATGAGTGTGATTGTGAGCATAAACTCTCTTCCAGTTATCAAACCTACTGTATTACACAAAACATTTGCTAGGTACAAACATGTAGTTTATATAATATTATGTTACACGTTAAAACAAAAATAATTTTGTTATATTATTTATAATTTTTAGAATAAGCTCCATTTGTTGCCTGGCAATAGTCTAAATGATGCAGTACTGTACCAAGTTTCATGCCATCTGATTAGGCAGCCGTACTGTGGTGTAGACCCTTTCGGCCATACAGTATTTTAAATTCTTTGTGATTGGATGTTCCCAAACTTCCAACACAATTATTATCAGTTGGAGTGTCTAGAATCATGTGTAATGTTCAGTACTCCAATGTGCTTTACAAACCCAAACTACTGTATATATTATTTCTTGGGTGCTGTTGGTGAATGTTCACCAATTAGATTATATCTACTTGGCTGATATTTGTTATAACTCCTTGGTGGTGGACTTTGATCAGTACAATATCAGTCAGTTTTTAAGATACCAGCTGTGGATATTTACCATCTGTTGAAAAAAAATTACTACAGGTACTGGTAATACAGTATCCAATTCAGTAGTCTCCAAGAAACCAGAGCAAATTTACAGTAGCTAAGGAAACCATAATCCATGTATTCTATTGCAAGTAAAATCTTCAGTGTAGCTTACAGAGGGAAAGATGGTGACAGGAAATTTGGAGGCTCTACCACAAACACGTCACCAAAACTGAGGTAAGGTAGTCTTGTACCTTTATTCAATTTGGAGGAAGTAGCAGTCTCTAGTTCACTGAAATTTTCTAACTTTCATAATGTACAGGTAGAGGTAATTGGGTTAACTTTACCGAGGTTAAAATTTGTGCTCACACTTGACATTAGTTGATTATTTGCCAGAACTACAAGATCTTACTCAAAGGATACTGCTGGCTAATTCCTTGCCATCCAGAAAATGTCCTGAAATTAAGCTTAGAGTAAATAGCAGCAAGAGGAATTGTTCTTGCGGCTGCTGTCTGTCCTTCCATTTGTTCACTTCACCATTATCATCAGGAGAGAAAACATACAGTAATTGCATATCAGCTGATCTTTCTTTTAGAAATCTAGTTTTACAGAGTTCTAGAAAGAATTGCTAGGATTCAATACAGTTCAAGTCAAAATGTGGTAAAGTGCAGTCCTGTGACTAGAGAAAAAATATAATGAGTGCATACTATTTAAATTTTTTATAGGTATACACTGGTGAGTCAGGGTGATTTGTGCTGATAATTATTCAAGTCAGTGCTAATATGATCATTAACTTATGATTTGGTTATTAAAAGGTTATAGTAGTTGGCAGCAAATTTGTAGAGTTCATTGTAGGAGGTCTCTCTTGTAGGACAGTTTGAAGGAATGAGTAGCATCCATTTTGCTAACGGTAGCATATCCCCTTAATGAATGTAGAGCAACCTAAAGTACCTAGATTGTTGTAGTATTAGTAGGGTTAGTGAATAGAATATTTGTTAAATTTTCATATCTATATTCAAACCCATCAGCTATGGAAGGTAAAGAATTAATTCTGAAATGAGTTCAAGTTTTGGTGAAAGTAACAAAATGTTACTAACTTTTACATACTGTACATATAAGTTGAGGTCAAATGCAAAGAAACTCATAAGTGATCAGTAAAAGAGCTCCATAAATTGTATTTATAATGTGTGTAACTGTTTGGGATTGTTTATATTTACAATTTAAAAAATTGCTTCTTCCACACTTCCATTTTAAAAGTTACACTACAGTACAATGACGTTCATCAATACGGAGCACTTCTAATAAAGTTAGCATACGTATTTGCACATAATTATGGAACAAGACACATGAATTCTATCTACAAAACTGGAAGTACATGTAGAAAGATTTATTTCCTGTCCAGAAAACTTTAAGTGCCAACTTTTCACCGACTCCTCAGGGTTCAGTTCATAATTGCTTGTAATTCCATTTAGCACAGATCTTCCATTGCCCTTGTTGGATAAAAAGATAAAATATTGTCAGAGAATTGGATGCTACTGATAACTCCAAACTCTGTTGCAAAACAAGACCAATTAAACTGGAGTTTCATGGCACAGTTTGGAAGAATTGGAAGCTTACAGTTCATTGAAAACATTATAGCTCTGTTAAGTTATTACTGCCTGTTTAATTCCAGAGGAAGGTATTAACATCTGATTCTTGATAGATGTAACCAATTTTTGTAATTAGATATGAATACACATTTCGTTTTCATAGTATAATGGCTGTAGGAAAATGAACATGTGTGCATAGTGTTCCGTGTTTTAGCATAATGTGTTGTGACTGTACATTTGACCAAGAGTGAGGGAAAGGAGATAATTTGGCTGCAAATTGGTAGGACAGTGTAAATGTTTCTGTAGGCTGAGTGCAAATATGTCATTATGGTCAAAGTGATGATGACCAGTACAATGACTGTATGTAGTTATCTGTGGAGGTGACTGGTACAGTGTCTCTAAGGGTCGTATGCAAGAATATAAGTTTTGTTGACGACAGCAGCAGTAATGGTACGATAGCTTTATATTGTGCCTAGGGAGTAGCTAATTATACCATTACCACGTACTCGTTAACACCACGGATACACTTGCATACAGCCGTAAGAGATGACTGGTGAGATGCCTTTATGTCCGGTCCATACGGCCATCATACAAATCATTGTCATTTCTTGATCTGTGACTTTTATAGCATTTGGATCATCCTTGTGATGCGTGCTATAATTGTGTTTCATACACACAGTGTGTGCTACACTCTGTCCCAGTGACTGCCACTCGCTGGCACCTTTAATCAAGTTCTCTGACGTGTGTGCGAGTTGTGAGGGCATAGTGAATTTAATTTATTCCCCACCACTCAGGCCATATGTAAGAAAAGTCACAGACAAGACGAGAATAATGGCTGATATCATGGCTACATAAACATTGTATGTACTACTGGTCATTATAGTTACTTAGCCCATCATCATTTTTTCTTGTATATGTCCTCACAACAGAAAACTCAAGTCATCTTGTCATGGCCTTACACCAATAGGCTGTATTCAAGAACAATGTTGTAGTATGCCCAAAGGTTTCATAGCCCAATGGTTGAGAATATATTTGTTTGTTCTTATGTCAGAAATGTGCTAATGATTCTACATGTTTGTGACATTGAAATGCAGTTTTGTTTCTGATTCTATACAGTAGGACAAATATCAATTGTATGCTTAATTCATTCCCTAAAGTTACATGCCAGTTTCTAATTCACTCACTGCAGACAAACATTACTTTACTGTACCAACATAGGCAACCAATAGGTTCTGAAGCTCTGACTGGGTAAAGAATTATAACGTTCTTGAGTACCGGCAAATATCATGTGCTTTACCTGTACATACATAACTGGAGCTCTATGTTGTGCTGTCAGTGTTAATGTTTTTGTTGTTAGTGAATACAGTAGCCTCCTGATATAACATGAATATACAGTATTGAAAATATCAAATTAACATAGGACCACTAAATTATACATGTCCTAGGAAAACATTTTGAGGTTTGCTTGAGGGATTGGGTGTAGAATGATATATGTGGGTCGAAGCACAAGTTTTAGTTGTATCAAGGGTGAACTGTCCTGTATTTTGAAAATAATAATAATAATAATATTGTCATTTCTAAGTAAGAAGCATGCAATGTAATGTAGCATATCAGTTTTGCTATACAGTATGTATATATATAGTGTCAGTGGTTCTATCCATGCTGGTTTGGCACTATTTGTGCATGCAATATATTATTGCAATATTTTTCTTATTCATTCAAGTACATGTGGATGTTTTTTTCATCCCATTGCTTCCCATGTAGCTTAATTTTGCTGGTGAATCTCTGATTTATATGACTTTTGCACTACTATTAATAGTGTATAATCATATTTTCTTACATGCTTCAGTGCAGGTTTACTGATGAGGTCGAATGCACAGATATGCTCAAGATTATTGAGGAGAATTTATTAATCCTTTACATGTTATATGCTGTTTCTGAGGCAGTGACTTTTTTTTCTTAAATCCTTATGCATTGGGTGTAGTCTGCATGCTTAACCTTCACTGTATTGTAAAATCAACGTTTTTCAGTTAAAAACACTTCTGTTCCAATTAATGTTAGAGAACAAGTGAAATTATCATTACAAACTACAGACTTAGCTGTAATATGAAACCAGAATGAGCTTTATTAAACATATACAATAATCTGGCTGCAGTGGTGGCATAAATAGAGGCAGTGCAAACAGGATGAATAAGCTGTCGTAGGCCACATTGTTGAGTACAAGTGTAGATGGAGGAGCACGGGATACAGATAGGACTGGCAAACATGAAATGACTCAAAACACCTCTCAAGTTAGTCCAGCTACAAGTCACTAATTCACTACAGTAATTCAAATTAATAATATGGCAGTAACAACATATACCATATGAAACAACCCTACAGATAAGGGTTAATCATTGCAACTCAACAGGTTTCATAAATCAGTTATGCTTATAATCAAGTGAAATGTTATCCATTTGTACTTTAGGCTTCATTGTTTGTAATATATACTTTTGATAACCAATTAATTGTTATTTGTTCAAATTATGATGATGCACAGTAGAGTTTTATGATGATATACAGTAGACTTGCAGTAAAGTAGATATTAACTTTGTTTCAGTTCTGATAGCAAAAGAATATATATGGCATTATTCAATATGTTATAACTATAGTGAATTTTTATAACAAGGTGATAATGCACCAGTTCCCTTCCAGCTGATATACCTTACATACATGCTTTGAGTAGGTTACCATGATCATAAATTATAGATAATCACCTAATTGTGTACATGTTTGGTGTGATGTTTTAGTTTTATTTCTTTTACTGTATTGTGAAAGATAAGATATTGAAATGAGGGAACTGATACACTCTCACTAGGTTAGGAAAAATGCACCTTATAGTAGGTATAATTATTAAGGGAGATAATTGAGTCCTTTAAATGTTGCCATGAAACACCATCTATATAGAAGGAGCTCCTTATGTGGCATGGTCAGGAGGAATCGGATGCCTCCAATTTTCATACACGATCACCAGGTCCTTAAGCACTGAATTATTTCCATCCAATTTAATATTATCACCTTGTCTATTCCACAAATAGTTTGGAGGAATTAGTAGCCTTCCAGTTTATCAAAAAGAGGATCTTCCCCTTAATTTTACATGCACTAATCTGAGGAGGCAAGATGTCATGCACGAGGAAACTAAATTTAAACTGTATACAGTAATATTTCCAACTTTCTTCAACATAAAAAAACAACTTGTTTAAACCATTGGCAGCTCCTCTATAATAAGGGATTTTGATGGGGTTGTAGGTTATGACAGTATGAGTGATCTGTTTTACTTTGCGCTAGGTTTATGGTTTGTTTTGTGGTGGTCTTGTATGTTACTGTTTAAATCTGTAATCTGAGGGACTATAAAGTGGCAAAGCAAATATTCATTATTTAAGAGCTTTAGCACTTTTCAGTAATTTGCATACCTTATCTAAAGTTATGTGTATGATGATGTGCAGTTGTCAACATTGTCAAAAATGGTATAGGAAGATCCTTAAATAATGCATATTAGTTCTTGTATTTAACTTGTCTCTGATCTGACAATCATCATCATAAAAGTTGACTGGTATTCCTTGTAAATGATTTGGTAGTACCAAATGCCCTATATGGGCTGGTATTAGTTGTACAGTATTAACACAGTGGGAAGGAAAATCTAAATGATGTAGATCTGTACGTGAAACCTTGTCACACAGAGAAGGTGGGAAACAAGATACTAATTGGGAGAGTAAAAGATTCATGAAAGATTATTATATAATTAGGTATAGGCTTCAAAACCACGGCCTCCCCAAAGTGGGGTAGAAGCAAGATAACAGTAATACCGATTGATTGAATTGACTTCACAGTACTTTTGTCACATTACAGCCCCTTTTAGAGTTCCCGAAAGAAGAAAAACTGATTATTGTTATTATGTTACCTCAAAAAATATTTGATCCCACATAGGCTACAGTTGCCTTCAAAAGTTTTGTTCATTTCCATCAGAGATCAGTATCTATTTAGTTTGTGGTGAAGTATAAGTGTACTTTTCACCACCCAAATATTGTACACTTGGGAACCCCTGATGGTTTAGGTGGTAAAAACTACTGACCATGTCTGTTGATACTTGTTTTATTCTTCTTTGCTGAGGTTCCAGAATCATAGCTTTGGCACCTGCATAGTACAGATCTTGCTCACTGTGAACTTAATGGCAATTCATGATAAACAAAAATAAGTAAGGGCTTCAACATCAATATTTGATTCATCATATTTATAAAGAAAAATCACAGCTTCTGTCAAAAGTCTCATTTATGCAGCTCTGCATTGTCACTTTACCATGCAAACTACTGTATTGGTGCAACATCAACAATTAGGAACCTCAGCTGAGGAGAAAATGAGTATAGGTTCATCAATAGCCATCTATGATTTATATCCAAGTGCAAAAGGTGTGTCAGGTTACATAAAAGTTTTGAGAGGAAGGTATTATCAGCTATCCATTGTAATACATTAAGAATATTTTTATAACCATTACATAATTATTTACTCAAAAACTATATTTAGCATGACAGGTACAATGCCTCAAAAAAGTATCGGAACTAATAGGGTAGATTATTTCGAAATGGTAAGTTGTGGGATACTCGTGTCTCGGGTGTGTTTCAAATCACATTGCTCATTTTTCAAATTATTTGCCGAAAAAAAAAGGGCCAATACTTTTTTGAGGTAATGTACATACACTCGACCCTCGACTATCGCACCCAATTGGTGCAGCTACTGCAGCGCAATAGCTGAACTGAATAACTTTTGGGAGTAACTGTAATTGGTGCCACAACCTCC
Organism: Petrolisthes manimaculis; assembly: GCA_034508575.1. NCBI lineage: Eukaryota > Metazoa > Arthropoda > Malacostraca > Decapoda > Porcellanidae > Petrolisthes > Petrolisthes manimaculis. The sequence goes on along the minus strand of JAWZYT010003976.1, from coordinate 231,627 downwards.
TAATATACCCTATTTTGACCATTTTGTACACTTATCTTAAAATGAACATTCACAGGTTTAATAATTAGATGAACATAGATGTCCTTGGTGGTGTCCATAACCTCGCCGGTGTCTACAGCGACATTTCTTTTACCCAGCTGATCAAGATATCTTTCCAGCTCGGTCTTGAGAAGCAGTGTCATGTGCGATACTATAGTTTATTCCAACGATCAGTGCATCTGGCTCCTAGCGGGTTTCTGTTTTTGCGTCTGTGATTGGTTGATTTGATGATAATACTCGTTCAAGGGCTCCTAACTTTAGCAATGTTTGATTGGCTGTCCAAACTTCTCATATTTCAGATGTTTTGATCAATTATGCCTTAAATAAAGTATCTGACAAACGTTATGTTTTTAATATAACAAAAATATATAATTCCCGAATGACATTTGATGATATGCCTACAAATACAGAAACTTCCCTAAATATGAGTAAAAAGTGTGTAGCGACTGGCCAACTGTCAACACGTTGCTAAAGTTAGGAGCCCTTGAACGAGCATCATCATCAAATCACCCAATCACAGACGCAAAAACAGAAACCCGCTAGGAACCAGTTACACCGATCGTTTTAATAGACTATATTAAAAAAAATCAGACTTCAAAAATTAATCAGGAAAAAAGGAAGCAGACGGGAGCTGGAGTGTTGATTTCTTTTGGCCGTTAGAGGAGCCACAGTCCCAGCCAGCCACATTGAGTGGTCTATCCTTTTCCCTGTACTAGAATCCTTGCTTTGTGGGAAATGTCCATGTTGGTGGCGTGGCTGGACTGGCAGCAAGCAGCCAATGAGCGCTCAGCTGGCTCTGACGTCACAACCAATCACGAGGTGAATCTACCTGCACTGGGCAGTGAGCTGGTGTGAGCAGTATGTTCATTTTTTTTTTATAATTTTGGTTGCGCAATAGCCATTTATTTGTGCGCGATAGTGGTATATTGGAAGCTTTTAATATAGGCGTTATAGCCATATGACGCGATAGCCGAGAGTTAAGTGTATTTTCTATATTTTTAATGGTATATGATATATTCTATTCTTGGCCATTCTGTATACAGTATACCGTACCATATAATAATTATCTTCTATTTTTTTTTGTGGAGTTCTTTTAAGTTATATTATGATACTTTTCTGCATCTAATTAGAGGCTTTTCTTAACTAGCAAGTACTACTTTCTCAACCATTCCGAGAAGCTGTAGTTTATGGGTATTATTTATGTTAATGGAAATTCTCATTATAAGACTGCCTTCCACATAAAAGTATATTATAGGCCCTTGATATAACACTAACTTATTAAACACTTTCATTTAACATGCCTAGGCCTAAGAGTATCATGGGCCTCAGTGGTATCATTGCTGTCAAGTGTGGTGGTAGGCTCTTGACATTTTTTCTGGCTCTTGCTAGAGTAAGACAAGAGGTGTGTCCTTGTATGAACTGGGTGCTTGTCCATGCTGTGGTACATACAGTAGCTCCTATGGGACATCAATTGGAGATTTTAAGTTGGCATGCCGTGACTGTCAATGGAGGTTCTTGTGATAGTTCAAGTGCGACAGGATGAGGTGAAGCCATTGAGTTTGTCAGTGTCCTGAACCAAGACCCTGGTACAGGATTTGAGTAAATTGTTCAGTGATGAAGGTCAGTATGCACATGCAGTTGGTGAGAAATTGAGATCTTGAATAGTTTAACTTATCTTGGCAGCATAGACCAGAGCAATGGTTGCTCTGTGGGGAGGTCAATTGACACCTTTGCCTGGCCTGTGGTATTAAGGACTCGCTCAGTACTATAGTCTGTTTAAAATTTGTGTTCCACTAGCCTCTATCTGTCTATCTATCGCTATTTCTATCTATCTATCTATCTAACTATCTCTATCTATCTTTCTATCTATCTAACTCGCTCTATCTATCTAAGCATAAGAGGCCAAAAGGAACACAAATTTTGAACAGAGTATAGTATTGTCATTATCTCTGTATTACAAAGATAAGGGTCTTCAGGTTCTGGGTCTTGCATGTATGGTCGAGACCTGACACTGAACCCTTACGCTGCCGTAGACATCATATGATGATTGCTACAGGGCACTCCCCAGTGCCACCGACATCATATGATTATTGACGTAGGGAAGACAGAATGCGGCATCACGAGGGCTGCTTATACACAAAAACGTGGAGCACAAGTGAGGTGCCCTTGAGAATAATCCCTCCATTTCACTACTTTACACTCCTCAAACGTACTCTTACGGCTGTCCTGGCTCACAGGGTTTCCAAAATTCCATGAGCTCCGAGAAATATTACCCTAGAATCGAGACAGTTTTACCCTATATTACTAAAAAATATAAGTGAAATCATCATATGATGTCGGTGGCACTGGGGAGTGACCTGTAGCAATCAGCATATGATGACTGCAGCACTGTAAGGGTTAATAATTCGGCACACGCCAGTTACCAAGCGTAAACAAAGCGGCAGCGTAAGGGACAATAGTATCCTATGGGTTTATCTTTACTCCGCTGATACTAACACCCGTAGTTTAAAAAAATTTGAGGGCCCTTACTGGAGCTCCATGAATTCTCCAGGCAACAGATTCCCTATTCGAAACACTGAAGCGTTTTGTAGCCTGGATTATTTGGAGGGTTCATTGAGCTCCAGTAAGGGGTAGGCAGCAAACCTCTTGGCTAATGCAAGTTGATGATACATGCTGGGAGTTACTGGGTTTTGGAAGGGTGCCTGCATGGTGGCTTGCTTTACCAGGTATAAGCTCCCTGGTCATCATCATGATGATGACAGACTTGAATGTAATATAAAGTGGTGTTTACAAATATTGTGTTTATTAGTGTGATGTCAAGGGTTTGCTGTATTCAGGGACTTATATATTGTGGATGAATTAGTGGCTACTGATGCCTCCAAACTGTGCCACAGAACAGACCACTACCTACGAGTATACTGTCGGATGATTCTTGGGAGAGCTTGGAGGAAACAGCATTACCCACTTTCATGCCAATGCAATCTTAAACCCTTTTGATCTAATGAATCGATCTGATAAATTTTCACATTTACTGTATAGTATATGCTTGAGTATAAAAAAAAATATATATTTAACTAAGAAGGGATTACAGTATAATTAATTTTAATATCCAACTCCTTTTAATGGGAATCTCTATAATATGGTATAATTATTTAAAAGCAGCTGCTGTACTATTAATGTAGGAAATATAGGAGTAGTAGCTTGTGCACAAAATCTGTGATGTGTTTTAAGTTTGCTTTAATTACTGTACTGTATGTGATATTTATAAATAAGCTTTATTATACCAGTTATTAACTGACAAAAATTAAATAGATTATATCTAAGAACTTTGCAAGGTTAGTATTGGAAGTACTGTATTGTGTTTTATCAATACTAGCCATGGAGGTAATGTTTGTAAATTGCTCAGCAGTTCTAAATAAAAAATTATGGTGAAAAATTATCGTCTTATTAAGTTTTCCAGGTGTGACTGGGTTGTGTTCCTCTATAATGAAAAATCAACAAAACATTTAATTACTGTCCTTGGCATAAAAGACAACCCCTTTTTGGTAAATTGGAGGGCTACTGATTCCTCCAAATTACATCAAGAAATAATTAATTAAAGAGTTTGGCATCAGGCCCTGAAGGACCTTATGGCACTCTTAATGAAATATGAAAGATGGATGTAGGACATTATAGCATAGAAGGCAATTCAAACTGTAGGATATTAGATACTGTGCAAAAGGCCAGAGTCAAAAAGTGCATGAGGCATGTAGTGGAGAACATGGGGGACTCACTGATAATATCAGACAGGGAAGGGGTATTGTCCTGGGAGAAGAGGGAAGAGAAAGCTTGCCGCTGAGCAGCTTGATATATGGGACAATCAACATGGAGACGGTGGACTGTAATCTGAGTCTGGCAACTCAGAGTGGGGGCTACCCTTTTCTGTCAAAAACCCAAGGGTAATTCTAGTCTAGCAAGTTGTAAACGGGCCAAGGAAGTCTCCTATTGCGATAGGTTGGAGAATGCCAGAGGGATACTGAAGATTTAACAGTTCAAAGGTGATTGACAACCATTCGCCCTGCCAGTGTTGGGTAAGAAGACTTGAAATGAGTGGATAGTAGTCCATGGCAGGAATACATCGAGGAGTAATACACCCCTAAGAGGCAACCGAGTGTGCTAGAGAGTGCACGCTTATTGCCCAACACTCCAACATGACTCGGAACTCAACAAAACGACACTCTTATTACGTTTTGTGACATCAGGAAATAAATCACCCCAATGTTACTAATAGGGAATCTGTTTGGTGATATAGTTTGGAGCCCTCCAATTTACCATAAAGAGGTTCTATTCTTAACTCCTACAGCCCAGGCAGATTGTGTCAAACCCCGCACTCTGTCCTGAGGGCTTTGATATCCAAGAGATTTTCTGAAAATAGGAAAGTTGAAGATGGGAAAGGCACCGGGGGTAGATGGGATAACTGCTGAAATGTTAAAGTGTGGGGGGGAGGTAGTGGTGAAGTGGATGTTGCATATATGCACATTGGCTTGGAGGCAAGGAGAGGTGCCAGAGGATTGGAGGAGGGCTATAATTGTACCGTTGTATAAGGGGAAGGGGAGTAAGGAGTGTGGTAGCTATAGGGGAATAAGCCTTCTTAGTGTACCGGTGAAGGTGTATGGGAAGGTTCTAACTGAGAGACTGATGGAAGTAACAGAGAGTAAAGTTAGTGAGGAGCAGGGAGGGTTCAGAAAGGGTAGAGGATGTGTGGACCAAATATTTGCATTAAAATCAATAGTGGAGAAATATATAGGGAAGGGTAAGAAGTTGTATGCTGCCTTCATGGACTTGGAGAAAGCATACGATAGGGTGGATAGGAGAGCTATATCAGAGGTGTTGAGAATATATGGTGTTGGGGGATCTCTACTGAAAGGTATTGAGGCTTTTTATGCAGATGCAACAGCATGTGTGCGGGTAGAAGGTGATCTAAGTGAGAGTTTTAATATTAAGGTAGGGCTGAGACAGGGATGTGTTATGTCACCATGGTTGTTCAATATATATATGGATGGTTGTATGAGAGAGATGGAAGCCAAAGTGAATGGTCTGGGGGTGAAATTGAGGCTGAATGAAGCAAATTGGTTCTTGGTGGCAAGCCTGTTTGCGGATGACACGTGTTGATGGCTGAGAGTGAAAGAGAGTTACAGAGAGTGGTAGATGAATTTCAGTCTGTGTGTAAACGAAGGAAACTGAAGGTGAATGTTGGAAAAAGTAAAGTGATGGTGTTTTAGAGAGCAGGAACTGAAGTGATTGACTTTGCTACACCTTACAGAGTGGAAGTACCAACTGGGACTAAGTGTGAGATAACTCTGAGAGGTGAGAGGATGGAGGAAGTGAAGGAGTTTAAGTACTGGGTACAGTTATGTGTAAACATGGAAGTATGGAAGGAGAAATTAGGGAGAGAGCAGTGAAGGGTAGTAAGGTCATGGGATCATTGGGAAGGATTATGAAGGGTAGAAGTGTGAGTATGGAGGTGAAGAGGGGACTGAGGAACAGTATAATCCTGCCAACACTGACATATGCATCAGAGACATGGACATAAAGTAAGGCTCATCAGTCTAGGATCGGTGCTGTGGAAATGAGCTACTTGAGAGGAGCATGTGGAGTGTCTAGGTGGGATGGAGAAAGTAATGAGAGTGTGTATAGGAGATGTGGTATGAGTGAGAAGGCATTTGGTATTGAGTGTGGAGTGGTTGAGAGAGTGAAGCGTAATACATTGAGGTGGTTTGGACATGTAGAGAGAATGCAAGGTGAGGAGTTTATAAAGAAGGTGTATGGAAGTGAAGTTGTGGGACGTGGTGTGAGAGGCAGACCGCCAGTTAGATGGCAGAATAGAGTGGAAGAGTATGTAAAGGAGAGAAATGTAACGGGTAGAGGAGGGTTTGAACAAGTAAGGAGGGAGTGTTGGAACAGGGAAAACTGGACACTTCTGCCGTGGCCACCCCCTTGGAGGGAGTTCCCGGAGGGAACGAGGCGTCAGAGCTATAGATAGATAGAATAGATAAAGATTTTCTGAAAATTTCTCTATTTCAGTTTATCACTACACTGTACAATACACCTAAATTACTGTACATTGTCTATGAACTTAATTTTTAGACAGTACTCACCATCAGCTCTTCCTCTTTCTGATGAGATTGACCTCATTATCTTGGTGTCCTGCAGCAGGCTGGATGCAGTCATTTTCACAGCAAAAGCAAGGTGGTGTTTGTGCAGGCTGGCGGTGGCCATGGCCACTTTTGTGGTCCTCATTTTTCTACTAGTGTCACTATCACGTACAGTACTTATTTTCTACAAGTGTTAATTTGATTCTATTAATATTCTACGAGGGTCACTATTACTGTACTTTACTTATATTCTACATAAAAATATGGATCCCACTTAAATATATATCACTGTACTGTACTTATGATGAGGATAGAGTGAAAGATAAAGCAACCACTACAACAAAAAAAGGACATTCAATAACATGATCTTGCCACAATAACCCAATTCATGAAGATTGGATGCTACCATTCCCTCCAAACAGGACTGTCCATCTAAGTTCACAATCTGTTTCTTGGCATTTGGAGGAATTAGTAACCTCCAATTCCCAAAGAATCTATTCCCCTTAATGGATAAGATGCAGTAAACGTGACAGACATTCAAACAAAACTGGAAAGTTGCACAATATATTAAACATTTCTGTATACATTATTATTATGTACTATATATGCATAATTATATCCTGTATAGGGCCTGTACAAGATAACGGAAACTTAATAAATTTAATTGATAACTTGTAACTTCCAAATATGTAATTTATAAGGTACTGTTATTAACGCATTAAGTCAACTGAACTATTAATATAATTTATAGCCTGGGAAGTCAGATGGTTACTCTTTACTTTCCTTGCAATTCTTTATGGTTAAAACTCTCATTTTCGACTTACACAAATATGCCACCATCCACTGTATCATATTTTGTGCTTCAATTTAATTCAATCAACTTGTAATTCATATTTATTTACAGTTTTTTTCATTCATATACAATATTCATCTGTCCCAGTTAGTAAGAATTGCTCTGGCCTTATGTTTCAACTATTCATTCACATGTTGCTCGATGATATTAACTTAAGGGGGTAGTAGTGTTGGTAGAACTAGAGCATTTGAGTCCTCCAAACAACAGGCCACCATTATTTTTCTTAATCAAGCCCTGTTTCCTGGCATACTCTGGAGAAATCGAGCCACTTACGTACCATAAGTATATTACCCCCTTAAAACAGTATTAAAGGAGATGCTACTCGACAATCTCTATAAGCAGGGAAAATGTAGACTTTTGAGTGTTTGATGAACCTGAGAGTTTCAACAGTAACATACTTAATTAATAAACTAATATTAATAAAAATAACAGATGCCATTTTCATTTCAGTATCTCTCCTATCTCTTTACAGTATACTTTGAAAATGTATAAACTTTATATAATTATTTTTAATAAAAATGTCATTTAAAAAAAAGCCTTTACTGAGTGCCTTTAGCTACTGCTTGCTTCTTTAGGTCAGAGTCAGTCCTATTCTACAACACTGGTTCCCTGCCCTGAAGAATCAGTCGCAATCAGTTGTCAATATGGTTCCTCCTTATATGGTGTGTTCAGCTACAATATATAGTGTCTGAATATGACAAAATCCATTAACTATATCAACAAGGTACTGTAGTCTTAAAGTATAAATATAAAAGCACGAAACTCTATGAATGTAATAAACTTGATACAAATAACGAACAGGTACACCACTCGTGGAGCAAAAAGTGCACCGAAATCTACCAATATATTTAATATTAAATAAATCTGACTAGAAAATTACATAATAATATGGAGCACAAATTGGGTCTTGATATTCAGTATAAAATATTTGATACTTAGAACCTATTTTTCTCCAGCTGACAGAAAAATTCCATGAGTGAAAATACATTCACCATCAGCCAGAATATAAAACAGATCATATTATGTGATGAAGTGCAACAGTGCCTCAAAGAGCAACCCAAGAAGACCTACTGACAAAATACAAACAATAAAAATAGAAATAACAGAAACTATGAGCAACTTGCGTCAAGAAGTTGAGGCCACCCTGAGGGACTTGATGGTGCAGCACCTTCATACACTGGAAAATTTGTATCTGATAAGATAATAATTATGATGGTACAACAAAATATAGCTATACAAAATATAATAATTGCTTCTTACAACAACCAACTAAACCATGACAAAGAACATGTTTCCTAGTAATATCTTTATTAACTTTTTCAGTTGTTGTTCTCCCGGGGCAGAATGGCCTCCTGCCCCACAGACCCCTGGTACACTCTGGTCGCAGTGTATAAAACAAATGAAAATAAAGTAGGGGCTGGCCCTATATGCCTGGGCTACCGAAGCACATCCCAAGGAAATGGGACCAGAGCTTACTGGACCAGGGAGTCTGGGAGCCTGCGACCGCCAGGGAGATTGGGGGAAAGGCTTTGATCCCACAGCCAGTGCTGTGGGCCTAAGTCCACGTTACCACAAGAGCGACAAGTGGGGCCGTACCTTCCATGAGACCAGCCCTGAAAGGACCATAAGGGGGAGTGAGTTTACACTGCTGTATGCAAAGGGAAATGCACCCCCGTGTGCTGGCGGTCCACACAGCAGTGGATAAAAAAAGGCCTCCGGTTGCAGTACACCTCACGTGAATTTTTAATCCATGTGGGCAGATCTTGTCAAATCCACTAGAAAGTGACCAGATCCTACAACAATCTTTATTCTAGCAAAATCTAGCCCTATGGTGGATAACTAATATTCACAGAGAGTAAAGTCAGTCCCACTGGGCCCAGGCAAGGGTGTGATAGAGGATCCAAATTTGTCATTTTTGGATAACCAGCCCTCACCAGTGGGAAGGGGTGATAGAGAGGTGGGACAGTAAATACAAAGGAAAGAAAAGGAATGGAGGGATACATGAAGAACTGAAGGGACGCCAAAACCCTTGAAGTACTGTACTGCCTACGTCTCTGCAGGCAATACTTCCCTTACGGGGACTTTCTCAGTAAAGTATGGTGATGATCACTTGGTATCTGATGTAATATATCCTGGCCAACACCAGACAATTCTTCTCATCACAAGGAAACCCAAGACTGTACTGTATATCTAAAGCCTCAACCACACCGAACCACACATCGGTGTGGTTGAAGCGATTCCCACCCGTGGACATTTCACGTCTCGCAACACCATTAACCAGGTGGGGTAGGGGTATTGGGGGTACTGGAGGGATAGAGAACTGGTGAGGCCCACAGTGTGGACAGGACCCTTTGTTTTTTACACGTCCACCTGCATCACATTGTGCAACGTGAGGCTCAGTGTAGACGGGGCTTAAGGGATTCAGCCCAAAATACCAGTCTAAGTTTCAAGAAGTGGAGTGTGGTAAACCATCTGAAGGTTATGTTCAAATTTCATAATCATCTTGTCCTACACTGGACTGATAGGCTGGATTCAAAGCTCTGTATGACTTGTTCAGGCATTCTCTTCTTTCTCTTACTTGATCCTGTTTGAGGGTATTATTGCCTTCAAAGCTATGGGCAATACTGGAAATAATTTAAGAGTTTTGGCACCTCTTTACACTCAAGCCAATTTGATCCTCTCTCCCATGGTTCGCCTTTCCATCTTTTTCCTTCGTGCTAGCCGTCCCTCCTCTTCAGTGGTACTGTATAAATTCATTCTGGCCAAGCAGTCTTCTTTCTTCTCTTTTTCATTCATTCATATAGTCCTCCTCCTTGACTGGTGGTGGTACTTCTGTCCTCCTGCTGGACTCAACCTCATAAAAAGGCTCTGATTACCCAAATGTCATCACAACACCACAACTGTCACCATGTTCTACCACTGGTTTCACCAGTAGTCTGTGCTATCTCTCAAGTGCTTTATGACTTTTAACTAAATTGAATTTTATACAAACTTTTCCACTGAAAATGGTTAATTTTCCCCAAACTGCCATTTTCACATAATCATATACATGTACTGTAGTTGTGAAATATTGGCATGGCATGAATACAGTATGAGAAATTGAAAATTAGAGGAATAGATATAAATAACCTGAGAAGTGTATGTAGTCTGAAGAACTGACTGGGCAAGTACTGTACAGTAATACTTATATATGTAAAAGCTGATGATACAGAATAATACTATTATAGAGATTGCATGCAGTAATAGGAGCAAAAAGAGTTTTCTATCAGTTCATAGGAAAGTGCCACAATTGCATAAAATTTTATGAGGAGGTAAAATCAAAGTTGTTTGTTTGGTATCTGACCTGCCACTCTTTATGACTTATCATACTAGTATGACTACAACCTACAGCTTACTTAACTGAAGACTCGATAAGGAGGGAAGCATTTAGTGAGTAAGCAAAAAGACACAGTATATGAAGTAACAAGACAGTTTATGCTATAAGTTTACCCTCTTTAACATAATCCTCAAAAGAGTTACAGTAAGGATGGAGTAGTACCAAAGTTTGCATGACCAAGGGGTGACAAGCATATTAAATGTTGAAAAAGCCTTACAATATCACATACCTACGCATACTGTATTAAACTTTACAATATCACATACCTACACATACTGTATTAAATTACAAAAACATGTGATGTTACACTAGGAGAGGGAATTAAAGCCAGCAGCTCAAAAATGCTGAGCTTTTTGCTCGTCACTTAAATGACTTGTGTGAAAATCTGCTCTCTGGAAGAACAGACTATGAGGACAATTTGGCAAGCTATGAGCAAAAAAAAAAAAAATAGGCACTACACATAAACTATAATAATGGCTACCTAGGAAAATTATTCATACAAATATGCTATACTTCAAATAAAAATTTCTTAGGAATTCATTATGTTATTCTTTTGTAACTGAAATATTAGAAATGAGGCAAAATAGAATACAGTATATTTTTAACATTCTGCTTTCCCTCCTTTCCTTCTCTCTGCGCACTTACAGTACTGTCCCAACTCATCCTACAGGATCTTCCAGGCCTATGGCAATGTTTATTTATCCTTAATCAATTATTTTTCATTTTGCTTTCATATTCTGCTGAACTGAAAGCTTGTGTGATGTCAGCTTATGCCCATCTCTTGCATGACTAAGGGACATTAAGAAAAGGGTCCAGAGGGGGCAGTTATCCCCCTGGATATTCCTACTGATATCCCAGGTTGTGGTGGCTGCTGTATTATAAGAAAAACATTCCCTTACAAGTGTATTAATTTGTGGTGTTACATCTCTACTGTACAGTATGTAGTGTTTTTTTCAGTTGAGGGGAAAAAAATATGTGCATTTACCGTTATTCACTGACTTCGTCAATTTGTTTACATTTTGGCACAATATTGGGCAACTGCACTTGAGAAAATTCACTAACTGTTTATTTTGCCAGACTATGCTAGTTTCGGTGTAACGTGTCTAGCAACTCTTAATATGTGGTAAATGAACACATTTATCTTTACCTAGCTTTTTGCCCCCCAATGTAATGACTATCTCACCCCACCCCCCTGTAAAAAATCCTGCAAACACACTTGGCCTGAAGCTTTATACAATGCTTGGGATATCCAGTCGAAAGGCCTCTAAATAACTGCATCTGAGCTTACCAAACTCTCATTACCCTGCATCATCCCACCTTTCCTTACTTTACCACAGCTGAAAGGCATTCAAATAGTTTATTTCCAGCTCGTTATCTCGTATCGTCCCACCTTACTTCCCTACCCACTTGACCCCTCCACTTTGTCCTTAGCCATCCCTTTCATCGTCTCATCCATCTACTCATACAAATAGATAGATAGATAGATAGATAGATACAGTACCTTTGTTCGTCGCAACACTTCTATCTTTGTAAAAGCAAGTTTACTAAGAAACAACTAACGTTATACAAAAGGCATATTCAGTATTTCTATTAAGATCTACAATCATAGTGTGACAAACTCATAAAAAACAGTCATTCTGTACATGAAGGCACACTTAATTTTCATTCTTTTGAGTTGTAACAGTACACTTCCAGTCTGTTAACAATCTGGGAAAAATAACATTCATCTATGTATTGTATGTCCTTCCCCATGCTTATGGTTTGATGACACTAGTTCAGTGGGACTAACCTAAAACATCTTTATTTAACTGAAGAATAACCCAAGCACATGAGAAGGTTAATGAAGATCTCCAGTAACCCTCTCAAGGCATAATGATCACCTGAGAGTTTTATAAGTCTAAATTAAGATGGTGATATCTAGTTGAAGTAACTCTCTTATGTGAAAGGGATAGTAAATTTCAAGGACTAAGTTCTGATATTAAATATGTAATTTACAAAGTGATTATATACAGTTCAGTACCAGTATCTTACAAGTACTTGGTAGATTGTCCTTGAAATTTAATGTCCTCTGACCATCCAATGGTTGTTGAAGTTCCTCAAGCTGTCTGGCCGAGCAGCCCCGCCATCCAATGGTAGTATTGTTCACTTTGTTGCTACCTAAATTATTCTGTAGGGTAACTAACCCATTTTCCAAGACTTTATACTCAATATTTAGTCCATACACATATCATGGTTCTCAAATCCTATATACAGACTTGATCCAGAAGTTCAGAGTCTCCTTAAGAATTCCTGGCCATTTTCTGCAATGTTCATGAGTATAACTTCAAATGTAAATCTGAAATCAACAGGAACTTCTTTGTTTACCTGTCCCAGACATGACAACATCCAATAGGGAGTCTTAGAGGTCTCTTAGTGTGGTTCATGTGGTGCTGTGCTGGCATTATTGTGGGAAGGTTGACCTGTAGTTCACAGTAACACTGTACTGTGATGTCAGTATTGTATAAAGGCTGGGGAGTGGTGTAGAACTGTACTGTGTTGTCACTGTTATATGAAGGCAGGCTGGGTAATACTTCTGTGCTGTGTCATTCTGTGATCCAGTACAAAAAGGACTGGGTGCTTGATATCTTTTGAATGCAGTATGAGATAGTTTACAGTTGGGTTGATAAAACCAGTACCATTACCTTAAGCTGAGTTTCAACTTCAGATACTCATCTATCAACCATTCCTCATGATATGCAAGTTAATTTTACTAACTGCTTCTTGTATCCATATGATTTTGACTGATTTTCTCAACAGGTCAAAAATAGCCTTCAATTTTCAGGTCAAGTTCTACATATAAACCACAAGTAACTCTCCCATCCCAAACTGCACCATGTTTATGTTTTACTTATGCCGGTACAGATAGAGCTCATTACCACCCATCAAACTCTAAGGCATGAATTACATACATCCTCTATCCAAGTGCATCATGAGAGGCAAGAGGGATGGTGTCATAAGCCACATAGCCCAGATACAAGGAGTTAAACATATCATACAGTTTGCAAGCTTAATATTACACTTCAAATTCCATGCCAGGTAGTACATACCACAGTCAACTTGCACTCTCAAAGAGCCCCATATGGGATATAAGTGAGTGAAGGTGCGGCCAACAACTCAGCCAGGACGCCAGCGGGGAGGGTGTCATTGTGATGGAGGGATGGTAAGAGCCTTCTGCCCCTTCCCTAGGTTGGGCTTGGGGCCAAACCATGACATCTTCCATTCCAATGTCTCCCGGAGCAAACGTTCCTCCTCTGCCGTCATCATCAGTAGTGTTGCCACTGCTCGAGTCAGGTGCACAGCCTGTTAACAATTAATACAGTTTAATGAATACTATTGAATCAAGTCTTACCTCTTGTGTAAATTTGATTGTGAAAGAGAACAAAACGAGAGTAGATGAGCAGTCTGGCAGGAAAATGATTGATAAATTTAGTTAGATTAAAATTTCATTCTGGTGAAATAAGAAAGAAGAACAGAAGAGATAAGTCTGGCAGCTAGAGAAGGAAGAGGGAGGAAATAGTTACTGTGAATAGAAGTGAAGTAGTAAAAGGAATGATGAAAAGACATTTTGATTTTTTGATAAACAAGTGGTGACAAACATTGCATAAGGATAGAGGTAGGAGGTGGACAACTGGTTTTACAAGGGGAGGTAGGAGGGTAAGAGATTAGAGAGAGAGCAGTGCATGGTAAATAGGATTGTCGGGGAGAATTATGAAAGGTAGGAGTGTGAATATGGAAGTGAAATGGGGACCGAGAAATAGTATAGTCCTGCCAACATTGAAATATCATCAGTAATGGACACGAAATGGAGGTCAACAGTATATAATAGGTGCAATGAAATGAGTTACCTGAGAGGAGAATGTGGTCTGGCAAGGTATAATAAAGAAAACAATGAGAATGTGTGTGAAGGATAATTCGTGGGGAGATAGTACAAAATACAAAATTGGGAGTTTACTATAAAACTGTATAGGGGTTTGACTAAGGGCCCTGGTGCAAGAAGCAGACAATCAGTCAGATGGGTCAACAGGCTGGAGGAGTACATGAGGGAGAGGAATGTGGGTAGCAGAAGAGAGTGGTGGAACAGGGAAAACTGTACTCTACTGTCATACATACAATCAGTCCCCAACTTGTGAAATTCATTGGTTCCTAAAGGTCATTCATAAGTCACATTTCTTCTTAAGACCAACTTTTCTCATGCAGACACATTTCTGTATATAATCCACCAAGTTCAACCTTAAATTTTATCAATATCATAAATGTATAGTGAATAAACATATGCATAAATTTAAAAACTATGATGTATTTATGTATATTTTTCATTAGTAGGGAATTGTCAGAACCATTTTTAGGAATATTCCTGGAGGGAGTGAGGTATCAGAGCTATAGATAGATAGTAATACCTGTAAAGCCCTTTACCTAGGAATCACTGGGAATAATAATTAAAAAAAAAAAAAAAAAATGAAATTATCTGTCTTTTCTGTCAAAGAGCCTTCATGAGGACTATAAGTTAAAGACTCTTCAACCTACCTACACATGATGGCTTGTATCGCATACATTAGATAATTTAAAATAACAACAAATTTCTAGCACCCAAAGTAAAGTTTTATGAGAACTTACCTCATACTCTCTAGATGTGAGGTACTTGATGATGACGTGCTTGAGGTAGGTAAGATTCACATTATTCCCATTCTCGAGGTTGGTGGTATTAGTTGGTCCTAGTTTGGAAGACCAAAAATATTCAAGTTAATGGATAAAACAAAAGAAAATATCTGAAACGACCCTTGACAAAACATAAACAACTTCTATCCACCTTTTAAATCACCACCAAGTGAGCAATTATGGAAACATCTTTATATCACAAAGGTTACATTTGTCATTATTTATGATTGGATGCACAAAGCCCCGGAGATGCTATGTTTCCTGATATCATGAAACATATATTAAATACTGCATTATTCACACTACCTGTTTTTATGGTATACAGTCGGCTATTATTGTACCGTTGTATAAGGGGAAGGGGAGTAAGGAGGAGTGTGGTAGTTATAGGGGAATAAGCCTTCTTAGTGTACCGGGGAAGGTGTATGGAAAGGTTTTAACTGAGAGACTGATGGAAGTGACAGGGAGTAAAGTTGGTGAGGAACAGGGAGGGTTCAGAAAGGGTAGAGGATGTGTGGACCAGATATTTGCGCTAAAATCGATAGTGGAGAAATATATAGGGAAGGGTAAGAAGTTGTATGCTGCCTTCATGGACTTGGAGAAGGCATATGATAGGGTTGATAGGAGAGCTATATCAGAGGTGTTGAGAATATATGGTGTTGGGGGATCTCTACTGAAAGGTATTGAGGCTTTTTATACAGATGCAAAAGCATGTGTGCGGGTAGAGGGTGATCTGAGTGAGAGTTTTAATATTAGTGTAGGGCTGAGACAGGGATGTGTTATGTCACCATGGTTGTTCAATATATATATGGCTGGGTGTATGAGAGAGATGAAAGCCAAAGTGAATGGTCTGGGGGTGAAGTTGAGGCTGAATGAAGTAAATTGGTCCTTGGCGGCAAGTTTGTTTGCAGATGACACTGTGCTGATGGCTGAGAGTGAAAGGGAGTTGCAGAGTGTGGTGGACAAATTTCAGTCTGTATGTAAGCGAAGGAAACTGAAGGTGAATGTGGGTAAAAGTAAAGTGATGGTGTTTGAGAGAGCAGAAACTGAAGTGATTGACTTTGCTACACCTTACAGAGTGGAAGTACCAACTGGGACGAAGTGTGAGATAACCCTAAGGGGTGAGAGGATGGAGGAAGTGAAGGAGTTTAAGTACCTGGGGACAGTTATGTGTAAACATGGAAGTATGGAAGGAGAAATTACGGAGAGAGCAGTGAAGGGTAGACAGGTCATAGGATCACTGGGGAGGATAATGAAAGGTAGAAGTGTGAGTATGGAAGTGAAAAGGGGACTGCGAAATAGTTTAATCTTGCCAACACTGACGTATGCGTCGGAGACATGGACATGGAGTGGGGCTCATCAGTCAAGAATAGGTGCTGTGGAAATGAGTTATCTGAGAGGTGCATGTGGACTGACAAGGTGGGATGGAGAAAGTAATGAGAGTGTGTATAGGAGATGTGGTATGAGTGAGAAGGCATTTGGTATTGAGTGTGGAGTGGTTGAGAGAGTGAAGCGTAATACTTTGAGGTGGTTTGGACATGTAGAGAGAATGCAAGGTGAGGAGTTTATAAAGAAGGTGTATGGAAGTGAAGTTGTGGGACGTGGTGTGAGAGGCAGACCACCAGTTAGATGGCAGAACAGAGTGGAAGAGTATGTAAAGGAGAGAAACATGAGGGGGAGGGGAGGGATTGAACAAGTAAGGAGGGAGTGTGAGAACAGGGAGGACTGGAGACTTTTCTGCCGTGGCCACCCCCTTCGGGGGAGTTCCCGGAGGGAACGAGGCGTCAGAGCTATAGATAGATAGATAGACAGTCGGCTCGCGATATAGGCGTGCTTAATATAGGCGGAAGGCACTCAAAAATATTCGGGGGGAAAAATACCTATATAGGCGGAACGAGTTTAACATAGGCGAGCGTAACGTATTTTAAAGGTGCCTATTTTTACTATTTTCGTGTTTTAGGCGGACAAAATTTGTTAAAGGCGCTCATGTTGACTGATAAACTAGCCTTCCAGTCTTGTAAATGGTGTTGTAACTTGTTTATTTATTGTACTTTACATACAAAGTGAAAGTGATTTTTCAAAGAAAATTACCAAAATTAATTAATACAAACTAAGGAATGTTTGTGCACGAATGAAAATACAATGAGTTTTAAACAGTGAATAAAACCCACTCTTGTTGACGGAAATAATATATCAATCCAAACAGTTTGGGTGAACACTGCCACCATCTTCAGTGGTCTAGCGAGAAGAAAGGAATGACATAAATACAGTTTGTGGAGGGGGGAGGGAAGGAGGTGTCAGTGTTCACCCAAACTGTTTGGATTAATATATTATGATCACCACGCCAGTGTGATTTCACCACCACAAAGAGTTTTGTTAGTGATAACTGAAATTTCCACCCCACTCTCACTGACACTCGCTTGATACACTCGTGAAAAGCCTAACCCCTTTATAGTGAACAACTTCTCAATACGGGCATTTTTCATATTTTTAACACATATCCCGGTACAGACATTTGATATGGTGAAAAGTGCAAGTGATGGTATGAGAAAATTAAGAAGAATAAATAATATAAACTAAGGAAATATGATTGTATGAGTAGAAACTCATGAATTATTGGTGATAACTGAACTTGTCAACTCATCACGCACTACACTCACGCTATTAGGCCTAACCTTTTAGAATGAACAACCTTTAAAAACATTCATTTTCCATACTTTGGGCTCAAGTTTAGAAATATTTTTAGTCATTAGCTGTGTATGGGAACCAGATATACGAGTGAAAGCACACGTAATTTTGAGTGAGTGTACAGACAGACAATCAGTCATACGCATCAAATTTAAGCCCTCGGATATATCAGATCTTCTGATAACTCGTCAAGGGTCTCCCCTCAATTGATCCGAAATAACCAGGGTTTACTGTAATCCTATACATAATTTGTGTGTTTCTTTTTCCATATCTGTATTTGGAGGTCCAACCAATAGTCCAAATGACCTTCAGTCCCCTGCAATTCAGATTACAGGACTTTTACTGTATGTATTATTATTTATTATGGAACAAGGGGTGGTCTGCCCACCACATTGTAGTTTATTTATTGTACTTTACATTATGTATTATTATTTATTATGTCACATGGGGTGGTCTGCCAACCATATTGTATTTAATACATGAAGTGAACGGTTCGATATAGGCGTTTTCGATATAGGCGTAGGTTTTGGTCTCCCAATTTAGCGCCTATATGGCGAGCCAACTGTACTGTACTATACTTATGTTCTTTTAAATGTATTTTCAAACAATGAATGATTTCCTTTATATATTGCCATTTGTTCCTTATTAAGATTGATTTCAGAGATAGGGTGAACTTAAAATAACTACACTCAACCCTCAGCTATCGCCTCAATTGGTACCGCTACCTTGGCACTAAAGCCAAAAGTGCGATTGCCGAACTGAATAACTTATGTGAGTAATTATAAATGGTGCCACAACCTCCTAATATACCCGATGTTGACCATTTTGTACACAAATTATCTTAAATGAACATGTACTGGTGGTTGTTGAACTTCCAATTTTCTAGAGAGATTATTATAGATGTCCTTGCCGGTATCCATAACCTCATGGGTGTCTACAGCGATGTTTCTTTTAGCCTGCTGATTAAGATATTTTCTCAGCAATGGATTGGTTGATAATCAAATTATTTTTCTATTAAACAATTTACATCGTTTATAAATTAGATGAATTGTCTGTTATGTAATTTATTTGACAAAGAAAAATATTGTTTGGCATATAAAAGCCATCAAAGTTGCACATATGGAAGTTGATGGCAGCGAATCTGTGACGTTACTAGCCATACACGTAGGGCGTGCCAAGCTTTGAAAGCAAGAGATTGTGATGTCTAGGGGAGTTGTGCAGTATTATTGTGCTTTTACGGAGGATATACTGTACAGTACTTCATCTTCACCATGCCAGCCAAAAGCCAACAATGGTGTTTTGTCCAAAAGTGCAAAAACACGAGTAGAAACACACCAGAAAAGAGATTTATTAAGTGTTGTTTGTAATCACTGTACTAGCTGTCGGTACGCACATGGCTGGTGACATCACAACACGGTGTGAGATACGATGTTTCTCCATCACTTATTTACCCTTATTTTTCGTGAATTTCAACTAGTATGGAAAAAATATTGGTATCTCCATGATCAAGAGTGCCTATTTTATTGTTTTATATACTTTGTACACAACCGTCAACCAGTCCATTGCTCGGTCCTGAGAAGCAATTGATTGCAGGTAAGTTAGGCCTGGGAAGCAGACTGGGATGGGGCAGTTTCGATGTGTGTCTCTTAAGGTGTTCCCGGTTTTTGTAGATGCCCCTTATGGTAGATTCAATAATGTTATCTTTCTTAGCTACACTTTGTTTCGTTTGGCCTCCATCGGCCATGCGGAGAGCAGTCAATGTGCGCTCGGCTGGCTCTGACGTCACTGTTGTATTTGGTGATTGGTGTCATAATGTTTGGGTGGAATGGATTACTTTTAGATATATTTATATGTATAATTTTGTATAAAAAAAATTATGCAAATATAAATAAATATAATATCATATGGTGTTAAAAAGAGGGATTGAAGTCATATAATTCATTTTATGACATCATGAAAGTGGCAAGGGTGTGCCATTGAAAAAGGAGGAAGTTATGGTGAGAGTAGAAAGAAAGAGAGTGGTCTGTCGATCAGATGATTTGGTGGAAAGAGGAAAGTTGTCAGGAACTTCTGTTTTTGTTGTGAGTTTGGATAATAATAAGGAGTTTTGTGTGTATTATTGTGGCGTCAGTGAGTTGTGTCAGCAAGTTACTGTACTATTGAATCATGACTTTTGTATGTGGTAAAATGAATTATGCAGGTTAGGCTGGGAATTATTATCAGTCCCGACCAATCCCGGAGTGAATATACCCACACTGGACGGTGAGCTGGCGCGAGCGGTATGTTCAATTTTTTTTTAATTTTGATCATTTTGGTTGCATGATAGCCATCTATTTGTGTGTAATAGTGGTATATTGGCAGCTTTTGATATATGCATCATAGACATATAGCGTGATAGCCGAGGGTTGAGTGTATTTTTATCTGCATTATGACAAGGTGATTTTTAATTAAATGCTGTTCATCTCCACAAGAACTGTTGGGTACAAACACACAACTTGATCTGAAAGAGTGTGAATTTTTATTCACTTTCCATATGTAAGTTGAAGAGGTCAGATAATAAAAGCAAGTGTGGTTAAAATAAAAATATCCTGAACAGGTCTGTCTTTCTTATCATCATCAAAGACATGACAATTTTAACTGAAGCCGGATAAGTGTCTTGAGATCTTTTTTCCTTTATGTATTGATAAAAGGGATCACTGTACTGTATTTAAACCAATGGAATAATTATTAAAAAAAAACTCACAACATAAAAGTATTATTGTTTTCAACTAGACATAACTAGGGAACATCAACATAAATGATGTTTAAAGCATAATACTGGTATTACAAAACAAAAAACTAATATAATCAGCAATAAATAAGACATTCTTTTCTGTCTGTATTATATTATATTATGTATAAGACAATCAAAGAAAATCAGTCATAACAAGAGCACTTGGAGATAAAAAATCATATGAATATGTATCAACATAACTATGTAATAAAACAAAACAATAACAGAAGAAATATGTACCTTGTAAAGATGTCTCACCATTAGCCACTAGCAAGGGTGGTGTTGCATCTGACAGTCTGGACTCTCCATGGTGGTAAGGGTCAGCTGAGGCCATGGTAGTGGTGTTTGTAACTGTTGTTGTCACGACACTAGAGTCAGGGGTGTCTGTCGTCAGCTTCAGTTCCCTCTGTATCGTTTTCTTCATGTCTGCTAGCCTCTGTCCTTGGACTTTGAGGGTCTGCAATATTATGTAATTAGTGTAATAGTGTGCAAATATACATTGGGCATGAAATAATAATTAAATAATTTGTAAATGGACAGTAAGCCATGACACAATGATAGAGAGAAAAAGGCAGCAAAGCAAGAAGAGAAAGGAAAGTGATAGAGACACAGCATCTGTCAGTTGTGGGAAGTGAACTTTAAACATCTATCTTCATATTTTTCATATCCAAGCACATAAAGATTGAAGTGGGTGGACATTTGAGGCAAGTATTCTGAAGCTTTAAAAATAATATTACCAAATATTGTATAACAAATAAAATATACCGTATATCATAATAATCAACTATTCAGTAGGCCCTTCACATCAGCGACTTCCACATTTGCGAACTTCGAACATTCGCGAGTTTCCATAGGCCTATTCTATTTAATTTGCTGGAACAAATGCATGAGAATCAGCTGTGTTTTACCTTACTTAAAACGAGTCTACTGCATGACATGTTGACGACGAGCCGCGGGACCGCTACTCACACACTCAGTCATTGTCCGTTTCGCATTACGGTAGGTAACTTCTATCCATCTCATCTACTGTACAGTACTCCCTTGCATATACAGTTAAAGGGGTGTGGGAGTAAGGGACAGGCTTGGGGGGTTTGGGGGGGAGCGGGAATAGGGAGACAGGCCTGGGGGGTTGGGGGGGTGCGGGAATAGGGGAAAGACTTTCTACCCCCCCTCCTCCCACCCCTAGCCTATTCCCCTACTCACGCACCCTCCAATCCTCCAACTCCAAACCTGTCCCCGATACAACGTATTTTGGATACAACGGACACAATCCGCTGGATTTTTATTTTTTAATTTGTCTGAATTTTGGTTTCTCTATATTTTCTATTATATTTTTACATTATATAGTAGGTACATTATTTACACATCATTACATACCTATTTATGTATACTGTATAGTTATACACAAGTGCTATTCTTATTTTTACTAAACTCACCTGAACCTCAAACCACGCCAGACCCTAAACCCTCAGCAAAAAGTAATCCCGTTACTAACTCGGATTCTAATGACATCATGAACCATTACCATTGTTCAGCAGTGACGCAAGTAGTGGAGATGAGACAGAATCTCAGCAGTAGCCTCCTCACGCCAAGCAGTTACACTCCACATCATTACATCCAGTCATCCATCATCTCACATCAGTAACTGCTTGGCTAACTATCATCAATATCATCATACATCGCCATCATTAACATCGTCACAGGTCATCAAGCTGGTCTGCTGACCGCCAAACTTACGATAGTGAGTGTTATATTTTAGTTTGTTCATAGACTTTATTATTATTCCCTAACATGTGTTGTACATGTACATTTGGCAAAAAAAGTTTCGTTAACCACCCCTACGTTAATTCTAACATCTGTAGGATTGGTACTCAGCCGACTCAACAGCCGTGCCTCAAGTCATCTGAGGCATCCGGGATGGCTATCGTCTTTGCCGCGGCTGATAATATGCGGGCCGGGGCAGTGAAACTTTTTTATATCAAAAGTTTAGTTGATTATAAATTAAATTTTGAGTGTTCAAGAACTATTACTATTTAACTCACCATAAGGGAAGTATTGCCTATGGAGACATGGCAGTACTTCAAGGGTTTTGGCGTCCCTTCGGCCCCAGCTAATCCTTTTCAGTTCTTCATGTATCCCTCCGTTCCTTTTCTTTCCTTTGTATTTACTGTCCCACCTCTCTATCACCCCTTCCCACTGGTGAGGGCTGGTTATCCAAAAATGACAAATTTGGATCCTCTATCACACCCTTGCCTGGGCCCAGTGGGACTGACTTTACTCTCTGTGAATATTAGTTATCCCCCATAGGGCTAGATTTTGCTAGAATAAAGATTGTTGTAGGATCTGGTCACTTTCTAGTGGATTTGACAAGATCTGCCCACATGGATTAAAAATTCACGTGAGGTGTACTGCAACCGGAGGCCTTTTTTTATCCACTGCTGTGTGGACCGCCAGCACACGGGGGTGCATTTCCCTTTGCATACAGCAGTGTAAACTCACTCCCCCTTATGGTCCTTTCAGGGCTGGTCTCATGGAAGGTACGGCCCCACTTGTCGCTCTTGTGGTAACGTGGACTTAGGCCCACAGCACTGGCTGTGGGATCAAAGCCTTTCCCCCAATCTCCCTGGCGGTCGCAGGCTCCCAGACTCCCTGGTCCAGTAAGCTCTGGTCCCATTTCCTTGGGATGTGCTTCGGTAGCCCAGGCATATAGGGACAGCCCCTACTTTATTTTCATTTGTTTTATACACTGCGACCAGAGTGTACCAGGGGTCTGTGGGGCAGGAGGCCATTCTGTCCCAGGAGAACATCAACAACAACACAATAACTATTTAACTATTCATTGTTAAACATAAGGAAATACGTTTAAGTATTTTTAAACAAGAATAACCATGAAATACCTAGAAAAAAAAAGCACTGGCTGAAAGATCATCCTTCCTATTTCCCTGCCCATTAGACACTGATGGGCACGGAGGGTGACGGAGGTATATATGACACTCGTGTCACACCTGACTCACCATTCAGGCATACCAACATTACATCACTGTTAAAAGGATGGTAACGAAACTTATTTTGCAGACTGTACATTAGAATGCATTATATGTGCAGTGCAGTATTTTTGGATGATTTATAGGTTATGGAAATTTTATTACAGCACAGCTGTATATCGCAGTTTGTGTGGAGATTATGTTTGGCTCACCAAACATTTATGAATTTTCAACATTCACGAGGGTCTCAATCCCCTAACCCTCCCGAATGTGGAGGGCCTACTGTACAACTTTTTTTAATAGGTATTCCACCAAAGAATTTTCCAGTTTCTTCTCTAACAAGTAAAAGAAAATATATAACAATGGGCAGAAACTCTTAAAATATACAACATACAACTGGTAAGATATAAAAATCATACACATTCGTAACACAAAATACCATACCTGCTTTTTTTCAGACAGCTCATCTTCCAAGTTCTTCACTGCCTCCATGAGGTTTCTCACAGTGTCTGACTCCTCTATCCTGTGCTTCATATCTTCCTCCGAGGTATCCAGCTGGTCCCTCAAGGTCCCGAATTCCCTCTCCATTGACTCCAGCTTGGCCTCCAGCTCTATGATATGCCTCCCCTTTGCTTCATCCTCCTGCTGCATTGCCTCCAGGCTGGACTCCAGGGTGGTGACTCGTTCAGCATATTCATCAAGATTCCTGGAGAGTATGGCCTTCTCTCCGCTCACGACCTCTAATTTGGCTTGGTACTCACTCTTACTCTTTTCAAGGGCCTCCGAGGTGGTTCGTTCCTGGTGTAGGGTTTCCTGGAAGTGGTTCTTCTCACTCTGTGCCCTTGACAAGTCCTCCTTGATGCTGGTTAGGGTGTTCCACATCTCCGTCTTCTCTGTCTCAACATCCAGGAGTTGCTGCTCTAGGGAAGCCACAGTCTCTAGCTTCACCTGCAGCACACCAGCACATGATTGGTGTCTCTCTTCCTCACTTGACTGCAAAGTGTACATAGAATTAACACTACACTCTATAGCCAGGTACAGAACTTTTTTTTTTATCTTATTAGGATTAGATGACCATCAAAGACTTTATTTTCAACATGCTTGGATTGGTTGGAGGAGCATGAGAGTGAGGAGGGAGTGCTGGAACAACAAGAACCAAAGACTCTTCCGCTTTGGAGGAAGTTCCCAGAGGATACAAGGCATCAGAGCTATAGAGAAATAGATAGAATACACTGTGAGACTATGAGTAGTACTATACCACTAAATATTAGCTACAAAAATATATACAATCAACTTACTAGTTTTTCCTGTAAAGATTTAATTTGTTCATTTTTCTCTGAAACTGTGCTATTCAATTGCCACTGTAGTGTCTCTAGGTCTTCCTTCACACGAGCAGCGTCTGCCTGCAGTTTACTTTCAATCATTTCCTTCTCAAGTTGCAAGGAAGCATTTTCTTCCTTCAAGGCACTGATATCTGACATAAGTGATCTGTTCTGCTCCTCGGCTGCTTGAAGATCAGACTAGAATGACACATAGTAATTCTAAATTAATGAACTGTGAGTATCACACATACAAATATGCTTGGACTGTTATTTTCAACATAAAGTATCCTGCTTTTGCAAAATTCATATTTTTTTAACCCTAAAAAAAAAAAAAAAAAAAAAAAAAAAAAAAAAAAAAAAAAAAAAAAAAAAAAAAAAAAACAGGATTTTCAATTTTTCTAATCCAACACCTGGAAAAATAATATAGATACAATCCTCTTCTATGAGCAAAATGTTATGCATTCAAGTACATATACTTGGTAGAAATACATATCTATTTGCACATTATACTCAAAGACTCCCTACTATACCTGGTCTTCTGCCATCTTATCATTGAGGTGTCTAATTTGGGTCTCCAAGGAGGTGATCTTGTCACTCCAGGAGGCTTTAATATTGTTGAGTTGCTGACGTGCTTCCTCTAGGTTGTGTTCCATCCCTTCCCTCTGTAACACAACACATGGTACAATCCCAGACAAAAGCTTCATCCTTCTACCGTATATAGAGCAATCTTGGTAAGTTATCTTAAATATTATTATACTACCTATGCACTTTTATTTTCTTAATTTATCAAGAGGCAAGCAAGAACATTTTTAATGACTGTAGAGCTAAACTGGTTCTCCACAGCATTTACCATTATACTGTACAATCAAATGAGATAAATATGGGGACCAACCTCCTTGATCAGTGCTTGGACTTTATCAGTTTCTTGTAGTGCAGCCTGGGAGTGTCGGTGCTCTAGGGTGCTCACTCGGCTTCTCAAATGCTCCACTTCTTCTTTCCGAGCTTCTTCTAGCGCATCATACCTGCCAGGGTCATGAACATTTTCACATTCAAGATAATTATCTCATTGCAAGGTGAAATGTAGAAAACAGTACAGCATCTGAGGAGCATCTTTTACTGATGCTTTTCTAGCACTCTGACCTGAAGAAATGGTTAGTAGCAATACTATTTATCCTTGAGTGATGTTTTTTCTTGGTAATTTCTGTCTAGATATATTATGTTTTACTTTTGGCCTTGAATGGTTCATTATAGCATCAGACCTCTTAGTACAGGGATTAACACAACATTAACATTTTCTAAATCTTATTATAATAACAAAAAAGATTGGAATGAATTATCAAGATAAGCAAGAAGTGGAACAAATTGAATAACTTTTTGGGAAACTGTGAAACAGGATAATCCTGATAATCGATATAAATGGGAAAGATGAAAGAGAGAAAATTGTAATTATCTGATATACATGTACAGAGAAATGGTTGTTCCTAGTGAATACCTTCTTTAAGCACAAAATTACTTATTCATATACATGGAGAACTTGCAAAAGTGAAAAGGGAAAAAAAATGAGTCGGATAGACGACATAGCCATAAATGATAGTATAAAATGAACTACTGTACCTTCAACCACACAATACTGTACTGTTCTGTATACTAAACCCTTCATCAATTCATATACTGCTATTAGGATGTCATGCTTAATCCTGAATAGTTCAGCTGTTAGTGCCATAACTTTATTTGGAAGCATAAATGATATCAGCTCATTTCTAAGAGGATTTTAACTCCCAACTTTTAACTTACAAGTCCAGTGCACTAACTGGTTTACCACCTCTTTTCTAAAGAGGTTCAACAAAAATACAAGACATATTTCACCTGGAGTTGGCCTGTGTGAGCTTGTGTGAGAGTCCTGCCACCTGTGTCTCCAGCTCAGTCTTCTCCTCCCCCAATGTGGCCATCCTTTCCTCCAGATTGGCTGCCCAGCTCAGTCTGGCCTCGGCACTAGCCAAGGCTGCAGTCTTCTTCTCCAGCTCGGCCCTCATTTCCTCTAGCTCATTATTCGTGTTCAGCAACTACAGTCCAGAACAGTGTATGAAAATAACACAAATAATGTTAAGTCTTAATTAAATAATAACGGACCTCTTTTGCATATTTCTCTGACTAATTATTGATATCACAGGAATCCGTTCTTAAGCCTAATATGAAGAGAAAAAAATCAAGAGATAAAGAATGCGAGACCAGACTGCGAGACCAGACATGTGGTTGGTAAAGGGGGTATCACACTAGCACCGCGTACGAGGTACACGCGGGACTGGCGGAATAACGTCCCTTGAACGAGGAGCCGCGGCGGCATTCGTGGGACAAAGCTGGAATGGATCCCTTGGCAGGGCTAGCTGAAACCTACCCAGTCCTCATCTTCAAAATGGTTTATTTGTTTTGCTTAATAGCCCTTATGGAGGATTCGTTCACCCCATATAAACATGCAATATGAGTTACTTTTTCACCCTTAGCTAACTTGTCCAAAATCTTTTTTTTCTCTATATTCATCACTTTAACTTGCCTTTTTCGTTTCAAGCCGTTCACAGAAGGTTTAGGGTCAAGAGCGGGGCGAGGAGGGATGCAGGGGTCCATTATTAACCCAAGCGGAAGCAAGCGTGGGAACACAGAATACAAAATAATATGACCGCACAACCGCAAAGCTAACAATGGACTGAATGGAGTGAATCATGAATGAACTCGCGTGATCGCGTCAATCACGGCTTATGTGGACCGTGATGTCACAAAATGGCCGCCGCAACTTCTAAAATGCGAATCGCGCGCGTAATTTAAATTTTCATGTAATTTTAATTTCAGTGCCACAATTATGCTTACAGCCTACTTTTACATTTGCATAATTAAATGCCGCGTATATGCGGGGTCCACTGTACTGTATATATAGTACTCACCATATGTTTGATCTTGGCCACCTCCTGTGCATTAAGCCCTTCCAGCTGATCGTTATTTTCCTGCATCTCACACACACGTTCCTCTAGACCTGCCAAACAGCACATCATCAACATATTACTAACACTTGCTCAGGGAAATTGTTATACAGTACACACAGTCAATGAAGCAATTATTGTTCACTGGTCACTGCTATTGTCTAGTCCATGGCTTTTCTTGAGTATAGCCCTCAGTGTAACATACTTAGAATGAATATGGAAACATCGGGGATTCAAGCACTTCTTTAGTGACTCTTCACTAACAAAGATATATTTAACAAATCATAAAATAATCTCCTCAAATAACGTTGCGATGAAAAAATTAAATTTACTGTACCGTATTACATTACCATTATTATCATTTCATTGAATCATGCAGTACTGTATATCAAACCGTACAGTGACCAGTCATAGAGATCAAGTTGAAAGTTGACAGAACATAGCCAAACACATGAAAGATTATGTTTACATCTTTCTTCAAGTTATTGGTCAAGAAGCCCTTGTGGAGGGAGGAAATACAAAATGAATAGGATCCATATTTTGCATCTGGCTGTATCCTGTCACACTACCATCTGGTATCTACAGTAAAAGTGCATATAAAACTTTGGCAATCCAAGAGAGTAGTTGCTGAGTATCCCCACCACCTGATAATAGAAGAATACAAAGTGTATAAAAACTACCTCAAAATGTTTACAGCAGCTGATAGGCATCAGGGGTAAAAAGTAACCAATCAGTAGGAACAGAAATTTTACAAGAGAATGTGTGTAATAAAAATGATGAAAATCTCTATTAATAATGATGAAGTTACATATGAAGCATGCAATGATAAAAGGGGAAACAGCATGGATTTTTTTTTTTACCGTACCCTCTCTCACACAGATGATGCACATGCGAGTCATACCATACTTTGTGCTTTGGTGTTTCAGTTCTCTGGTATTTGATAGCATTGAAGGTAGTAAAGACATTACTACTACTATACTGTTATGGTGGCAAGAAATTTAAGAAACTGACAAGTTTTGTATTCTTTCTCTCCCAAACCTTGCTTACTGGTTATATTTTTTCTGTTTCTAATATTTGGAGAAAAAAGTCAACCCCAGCTACAAAACACTCAACATTATACAAAACTTTTCAAGGGTGAATACATTGGTTTTAACAACCAGCCTCTCTGAGAATGCGGGGTAATGGCCCTTTGAAATGGGGTAATAATATCTTCAGTAAAAGAAAATTCACTCAGTATGGCTTCTGTCAAGACAAGGGTCATAATAGAGCAATCCTAACAGGGTGTGTGATGCCAGCAAGCACTGTAAAGAAATGATTTACAGCTACAGTATTTTTGTTTTATTGTACAGTTATGGAAGGGAGTTTCTTTACCCCCATGGGGTCCCTCTTACCCTAGCACACACATCTACAGTATAATGACGAAAATGATTAATAATTATGTAGCTAAGAAATTTTAATCATAATGTAACATAATGATTAAGCAAGAGAGTATTATGGTCAACTAAAGGTGTGTGCTAGGGTATAGAGAAACCACATGGGGGTAAAGAAACTCCCTTTAGCAAATGTACAGTACTCAGATGTAGTCAACAGGAGCAAATAGGATTTTTTAATCCAGAGCGTGTGGCAGATTGAATTTCATATGCCACACATGTGAGTCAACTGTGAAAGTGAGAGTTAACCACTTGAGCCTAAGATTTTCTGAGTGACAGGAAACAATCTGAGACTGGCAATGGA
This sequence comes from Petrolisthes manimaculis, assembly GCA_034508575.1. NCBI lineage: Eukaryota > Metazoa > Arthropoda > Malacostraca > Decapoda > Porcellanidae > Petrolisthes > Petrolisthes manimaculis. Next base: position 202,060 of record JAWZYT010003976.1, on the reverse strand, counting down.
AAGTTATTACAAGGATGAAATGTTGCCACTGAATTAAGACTACAGATATCTTCAACCATGGTAAGCAGCAAGTCATCAACAGTACTGTAAATTGAGCATAGTTTAGAGGAATCAGTAGCCACCAATTCACCAAAACCATTTTAGCACCTTCTAAGCATAATAGTCTATGCAGTACAGTATACACAGAAATTAAAACAAATCATCTGGGTGGTCAGTCAACAAACTTCATAACTCACCAACATGGATTAAGTGGACCATTTTGTCAGATCTCACTCAACCTCTTTATTGGAGATGATCAAGAGCAACTTACCCTTCATTCTCACTGAAAATAACAAGGGAAAAGAGAGTGGTGTCAATATCAACACACCACACAACACAACAACTAACTCCTTACACCACACAACACAACAACTAACTCCTTACACTACCCTCCCCATACAGTTCAGGCCAGGGTGCTTGAGTGGGACATGACCTGCAGACATAATTAATAAGATTTGGTTGGTGAATTTACTGGAGGATATGGTCCTATTTCCTTCAAAATGTGCTACAAAATAGTTTATTGGCATCAATTTTGTCTGTTCCATGGCACTAATGTGGGTATGTAGGACAGCATCAAGCCGTGTCTCTGGTCCAAATATCATTGCATCTGAGCTTCAACCTCTAATAGTACAGTACAGTATATCATTTCAAGTGAAAAGCAAACTGGGTCTTGTTTCACTTCAGATGAGGCAAAGCTTACAGAATTTCACACCTGTACAATATGCTACAAGTTATCTCAGATGTACAGTACACTTAACAGCATATTACAGTCAGCACCCCACTATTCTTGGGGGTTATGTATCAAACCCAACTGTGAATAAAAAAAATCTGTAAATACCTGTAGGGAGTACACCCCAAAAAACAATTTATTTTATTATTCCCATTTTGTGTACTTACAAACCCTCCACAGTAAATGCATTTCATGGCTCAGTTATAAGTAATTGCTTATAAATTCAGGTGTTACAGTACGGTACATAAATACAGGTATTATTTCTCCCCAAATCAGTAAACAGCATATCATCAGTGAATGGCCTCCTTCATAAAATTTCCAAATCCACATATGGCAAACCTACGAGTTGCTGGGATTGACTGCATACGGTACCGTATATATAGTAAAGCAGGCATATCATATAACTATGAAATATCTCTAAGGTAGAATACATAGGCCACTCTTGGAGGTACTGTATATGAATGATATCATAGATCACTGATCACAATTTAGTGCTCTTTGTATGGCTGATACTGTAATATTTCGATGCCTGTTAGACTGTCATGTGGTTGCATTTCCGGAAGTGTACAGATGGTTATTGTTTACAGTATGCATACTATAATGTCAATGTCAGGTTTACTACTTCCAAAATAATCACAAACAATGGAAACAAAACTGCTACAGTGGGAGCCCTATTACTGTATAGGCTGAATAACTTAATCACATCACTCTCAGCCTCAGATGATGTAAGGTCATCACCAAGAGTCCTATTGCCACTTTTTATCAGATAATGTTAATTATCTTGTTGGGAATAGGTAAATATTCCATTTGGAATATTTACCAGTTGTTTTCATTACAAAATAAGATAAAACAAAACTATCCTCCTAAATTCACTGGTGGAGGTATAAAGAGAGAAGTAGGAATTATTAGTACCAGAATTAGTTTTACTGTGCTCTCAATCTAGATAAACTTGATGCATGTTTACCCACCTTGAGCCTGCTTCAACTGATCTGCAGTTTGTCTTTTGGTGTTGGTGAGGGAGTCAATCTTCTCCTGCAGCTTCCTCTCTCTTTCAGTGGCTTTATCGAGGTCCCTTGTGAGGGAGTTGTGTTTGTCGTGCTCCTGTTGCAGCCGCTGTTTCCACTCCTGCTCCTTGGCGTTGAGGCGTTCCAGTGCAGCATCTTGCTGCGTTTCCAGCGCTGACCTCAGCTTGGCCACTTCCCGTTCCAGCTCATGTTCCTATGGCCATGGGACCAATGGTTAATAAACTTTATATATTTTTTCTACCAACTGGCACACAACTAACACCAATATTAACCTACATTGAAATAATATCACCAGATAATTTACACTAAGAATATGGATTTTTTTTTTGCAAATATTCTGTATCTTGAAAATTAAAATAATTTCCGATATTTCATACCTAGATTATCTTAAAACTGGATTAGTTTGCATGAATAATTTCTATTCCATAACTGGTACATTTGCTTATGACTTAGGTACTATAACTCAGAAAAGTTCATGCGTCTTCTCCAGCCAGCTCTTCTCATCTCCCAATCACTTAGATCTGGTAACAGTGTAGATCTTACAACCTGGGATGCAAGTGAACCATTTTATCAAAATGACCTCCAGTCTCGTGTGAAGTATGCATTCCTTAGCATGGATTATTATGTTAGTAGGACTGACTATATTTCTTCATAAAGCTTCTCCAGTGTGTATGTTTCATTACATATATAGTGCAAAAACTATTTTTCTAAATGATTGTTACAGTAATATTCTTCATAACAATGAATGAATCCTTGATGTAATCGAACATGTTTCGAGTCCTAGAAATATTTACTTAGGATTTACTACTCACAACCACCTTATAGTGTGGTGGGTATGAACTCAAGGTAAGGATATGTTTTTATCATAACTTCTATTTATTATCTTGAATTGTAGTGATACGGGTGTGTTTCATCAGTACTGTGAATATAAGATTAAGTATTAAACATCCTTCATGCTTTATCCTCCCTCGACCTATACCTATAGAGTCTGCCAGGAATAAGGTATTTTTTGTTCTTTCTTTTTCTAATATAAAAAATAATCACACAAATTTATTCAAACAATATAATAGAATCTATTCATTCAATATAATGGAAAGAGACCAGGTGATAAAAACATTAACTTCATTATAATTAGCCCTTCTTACCTCTCTCTTCGAGATAGGCTTCACAGTCAGAGAAAATCATCATTCAGCGACTAAGATTGTAAGGTTTACACTGTTACCAAATCAATGCGACAGGGAGAGGAGGAGAACAGAATAGAGAAGACGCATAAACTTTTCTGAGTGATAGTACATTACATTTCCCAAAATATAATATGAACTAGATTAGGGATAGGGAAGCATTACATTCTTGCCAAATTAACAGAAATGTACTATACTAACCCTCTCCTGCCCATGTGTAAATCTATCATGATCAGTGGGTGAAAGTGGTGGAGATGTGGGTAAGCCCAAACCCTGGAGGGATGCGATGGAAGGCTGTCTCGAGTGTTGTGAGGAAGGGGTGACAGTGCCGGGAGTGTGCTGCTGGGAACGCTGCCTCGACCCACTCATTGTTTGTGGGGATGACAACTTTTTCAGATCTGTCACATCTCCGATCTTGCTCTTCAGGTTGCTAAACATGTTGGTGGTCTAAAAGCGTGCCAAGAAAATAGAACAGAAAATCAATATAATTCTAAATACAGTTATTGTGATACAGTATATATTGTTACGTCACCAGCCCCGGGCCGACTGAGGCACGCAATCCTACCCACCCAAATCTTACCAACCCAAAAAACCCATATACGGTAAATTTTTACAAGTTGCCACAACAGGATTTCACTGGAAAAAAATATATTTCCTAAAAGGATTTAGTGTGACTACCGGGACCTAACTGGGGCAGACTACCGGGACCTAACCTGGGCAGACTACCGGGACCTAACTTGGGCAGACTACCGGGACCTAAGCAGGAAAAAATATACAGTAGAAATTAGTCAGACCTCACCTGACCTGACCTAACCTAATCTGGACTGGGACACACTACCGGGACCTAACCTAACCTAATCTGGACTGGGACACACTACCGGGACCTAACTTGGGCAGACTACCGGGACCTAACTATAAGAGGTAACTACTGTTATGCAGCATTTGCAGAAAAAATGGTATATAGAAAAGTTGTTTGTAATAGTGAAATATAAACACTGGTAATATTAAAATTTTCGAAATGGAATTGTGGCAACTTGTAAAAATATTTCTTTTCCTGCCATTGTAAACATTGGACAGTCCCAGTAGTCTGCCAATGTTAGGTCCTGGTAGTCTGCCTTGGTCCTGTTTTGGTTAGGTTAGGTCAAGTCAGGGTAAAAAAGTTATCTCCTCTAACTTAAATATTATGGGCAACAATTAGGCATAATAGAACAAGTAAAAATATACATGAAAATGTATAAAATGTGGGAACAATCCAGGTGGACCTCTTATGCAGAATTACGGAACTGTTCTTCAGAAATAGCACAGGGAGTAGCGGATTATACAATAAAACAATTGGATAAAACTGAATTTTCAAAGTTTATCCAAACAACTTGTAACTCGTAACTTAGATATATATTAAATTAGGCAATACACGTTGCAGTACATAGTTGTCAACCCATTTATATAATCTTAATGCTGGAATTCGGTTGAGGACCACATAACAATGATTGATGCGAATAAAAGGCATTAATTTTGTTTGCTCAAACAGATTTTTGTCTTGTCCAGATCTGTTGGTCAAGTTTCCCTCTTTCCTGTGGTGCTCAAATATTAAAGATCATACAAAATTTATCAGATGAAGAATAAAAGGTCAAAAGTATAAACACGATTAACAATAACGACGTAGAACAGTATGAGACTGGACTCACTTGGACTATTATATGATGGTCTATATCAGCTGGTGTCGGCCATGTCACTCGCTCGACGTCAACAGTTCGTTCGTATGTTATTATGACATTCACTCTTTATATAAACTATTTAGATGATATTCATTATATAATATATTGAACAATATAATATTACTCAAACAAACACAAGAGAAATACTTGATAAATATGCACTTGATATACATAGACTTTTTATCTGAATACTTGAATACACCAAAGACAAAGTCAGAAGACAAACAAATATCTTTCCATGAAGGATTCAAACTTTAGAAGTTATACCTACCAGGAATAATATTAGTTTTCTGTAATTAAGTTTATATGTCACATATTACAAATTAATTCTGACCAACAATGTCAAGTTGTAAGGCCTACTCTTTTTTGTGGTAAAGCTCATGAGAACTAATAAAGACGTCATCTGGTCGTCCAAGCTGAGGATTGGGGTACCAAGACCGTCTTGGGAGCGCTTGGTTTCAGCAAGATCTAAATAGACAGGTCAGCCATCGCGCACTGACGCGCAGGTTGGTGTTAATCCCCTCCCTCGTGACGTCAGGTAGCCCACCTGCAGGGTACAGTACATGTTTCTCACAGATACCCTCACCACTTCACCAGTCCCTCACTGTATTTCAGTCATATTCCTGCACTTCCAGTGAGACCAACAGTGATAGAAGACCAGTGTATTCAATATAGATGTACTAGCTACCTGGCCCAGCGATGCCGAGTGCAGTGTAGGCCTACGGGTGTTATAACACAACAAAAAAAGACAAAAGGAACTGGAAAAAGATATTACTCTTTTCCTTATTCCTTAAATTCCATAAAATATCTGGGAGAGAAGGGAGTTTTGGAGAGTGATAACTGGAAAGTGACATATAATTTTATTTCTCTTATAAATGATTGGTTTGATATCATGAACTCTTGTCATATGTATGGTGATATACCAACACGTCATGCATTTGACATTGATATGGAGAGTCACTTAAACATCCTCAATGCTGTTACACAACTTATGACATCTATGAGAGTCAAGAGTCCTAAATTTAACAAGGTGTCTTTATAAATTTCAAAAGGGTGTCATATTATCCAGTCAGTCAGTCATAGATAGGACTGTATAATATGCTAAAAGCTACAAACAACATTAAATATATAATGACACGAAGGCTTAATCAGGACTGCCTGGAACATTTCTTTGGATGCATTAGGCAAATATATGGTCCTCATGATCACCCCAATGCTGATAAATTTAAGTATAAGCTTAGGACATTGTTGTTAGGTAGAAACGATGCTCTAGTCAGTGAAAAAAAAACAATACCACTTTAGTGGCTAGTGATCATGATAATACCGGCATGACAGTAGTAAGTGAAGGTAGATTAGATATGGAATGTGTAAACCAAGACAGAGAGCTGGCATTAGAAATATGTTTGACAAACCTTATGTTTAAAGATTTTGATGTAGGAGAGGATGAAGTATATGTAGATGAGGAGCAAGATTGTGTATTGTCAAGTAAATGCATGGAAAAATCAGCAGTGATATAATTGAAAAAAGCAGCAGTGATATAATTGAAGAAGAGGCATTATCTTATATTGGTGGGTACATATTAAGGAAATTCAGCCTAAAATACACTAATTTAGGAAATAAGTTATCAGGTAATGATAATACCAGAAGAAACTGGACAAATCTTGTTAACATAGGTGACCTGTATGCACCCTCTGACGAGTTCTTTTCTCAGCTACTAGTAATGAGAGAAATTTTCAAATTAATACCTCCTGAGGTAATTCAATTCTTCTCTACAATTTCTATCTACTTTAGGATTAGACATCTAAACAAATTGATTGCAGTCAGGAACAAAATGAACTCGTATAACAGGGAAAGTGCAAGAAAAATATTGAAAATTACCACCTAAATATATCTATGCATACTAAATTAACAATGAGTACAGAATCATAGTGCAAAAAGTAACTTATTTAAAACTTGGATAAAAATGTGCCATCTGTAGTTGTACAGTTTAAACTAAATTCTATTGATAATTAATTATAGATATGTATGTATATTATATTAAAATGTGAGATGTATAAATAAATGTATAAGTTATTATTTCTACCCTATGTAGGCCCTATTGTATTCCAGCAGCTCAACAGTGTGTGTGAAGCATAGAGGTATAATCTAAGAGGAGGCGGCATGACGTCACAGAGGTGAAGCCAATTTTCTATTGGTCGGCTGTCCTCCCTACCCCCCATTGACTCAAAACAAACATCAGCTGATCACGTCGGACCATCAATTTCATCATCATTCTTTGCCATTTTTTAAGATAATGCTGGCGTATTCAGCATATGGGTGTACCCAGAGAGACAGGAGTCTTTCTACTACATTTCATATGTATGTTAAGAAAGTCATATAGAAAAATATACGACAGAAATTGACAAATCAACGAAGTGAATTTCATCACCTGCCTCGCACACCGCGACACGTACCCATGTCCTGTAGAATATTAATACTGTACACACAAAAACTGTAAAGCCAAGGCTATTATAGTGTTGTGATATTAACTATTAATGTATAACCTGAGGTATATATGGCATTGACAGGGTTATAAAAGATAAACTGGCTCCATGGGGGGACCTATTTGTGCCTAAGTTAGGGTTGGCCTGAAGGATAACTCTAGTGTTGAGAGATTGTATTATGAATGTTTTAGCATATTTCATAATGTTTTAAAGATATTTAATTACACTACACATCTCTTCACTAAACACCACATATCTCCAATAGGCCTACCACATACACATTTTCACTACGTAGCCTATTCACATGTTCAGTACACTATACACTTCTTCACTTCACACACATCTACATTACCTTAATTATACACATCACAATTAACACACCACATCTTCACTACCTTATACATATCTTCACTACATTATACACATCTTCACTACACTATTTAGGCTACATTTTCACTGCAGATCACACATCTTCACAGCACACACACATCTTCACTACACTATGCACATCTTCACTTCACTATACACATCTTATTGTATATAATCTTATTTATATACTATACTTAAAGAGTGACACAAGGCCTTCCGCAGTCTCATACTAGAAATCTTTATATAATTAATTTTATTTGCATTTGTACAGTTACCCACACATGAAGCTGAAAAAGATGTAGTTTGTTGACAGGCAGACAGTAAAATATTATTACTATCTGCTTATAAACAAACGATAACTTTTGCTCACTTTCCTTCCTGTTGTAGGTATCTCGTAAGTAGCGAGGCATACCAGCTGCAGATTCACGTGTGGTCAACTGTACTTGTTGTTATTTCTCTGTAACGTTATAATACGGTCTGTGGGTTGGTGTGTAAGCTATCACCTTCTCTTTTACTATACTTTTTGCATAAAATAAGCTATTCATTTATTATTCAATTCATTCTTTCATTCATACTCCTAGGAAAGTTTGCGAGAAGAGGTAATGCTCTAGTTGGAAACAGTGATATTTAATGGGTTTAAGTACTTTTGATAATATACAGAATTGGATAATTTTATACAGTTATCATATATGGAACAAACTCAAGTATCTTTCTGGCTATGATTATAGGATATATGAGAAAATAAGACCATAATTATAATGGGAGTAAGGCGGGCGAGGCAATGTTTTGAGTCAATGGGGGGAAGGGTAATAGGCTCCGCCCCTTGCTTCACTTTGGGTGTACAGGACGAGCGGCTCATGCCGCCTCCTCTTAGATTATACCTCCATGGTGTGAAGTAAATGAGATGTAAATATAGTTATATTATAATTATCTAACTCATACTCTGGTATTTTTAACTATCATCCAAAATATATACAGATGTGTATGTGTATATTAATGCCATACTTATTATGTTATTTGCAATAGGCTATAATAAGTGGAATGCAGAAAAGAAACGAAAATAAGTCATGTATAAAGGTGGACATACAGGGATTTGTATGGTGGGATAGCGGGGAGAGCGTGAGGGAGTGGGCTACCTGACGTCACGTGCGCAGAGGAGGCAGAAACTGTGGTAGGCTGTCTGGCTGACCTGTGTCTGTCTAGATCTTGGGTTTCAGTGACGAGAACTGACCAAATACGTAGAATCTGTGTTCTCGTCGTCCAGATACGGATTGGGCAGAAACAAAAGAAAGTTTGTAAACAAAGTCGTAAGAAAATACTACAAATTGGTCTACTTTTCCTTCACTTTTCTCATATTATGAAGCAAATTTGTGTCCTAAGTTGCATGTATTATACACCAAAAGATGCAAAATTAAGAAACGAATAAGATGAGACCAACTAGAAGTCTCTTGATATAATCTTTTGTTGAAGACTTGCGATTTTTATTACTTTATTCTCGATTTTCGGTGAAAAATTTACGATACATCATGAATACAAATTTTGCAACACTTCAGACATCCACCTTGCTGAAAGTTTATATATATATATATATATAAAAAAAAATATATTAAAAAACGACGGCGGGGGCGGTGGCGGCGACGACGAAAACAAATTAATAAAAAAAATAATAAAAAAAAGAAGTTAATTATTATAAAAAAAAAATTAATTAATCAAAATCTATATATATATATATTAAAAAATCTATATATATATTATATATAAAAAAAAAAAAAAAAAAAAAAACGAATTATTAAAAAACGACGGTACAGTATTCAACGATTTTTATTTATACAATACATTAAAATTTCTAATACCTGCATAGTACTTTTCCACAAAATAAAATCCAAACACTTTAATTAAAAATCAACCAAGCCAACATATAATGAAAAATTTCTAACACAAAACTTAACACTTATAATATTACTCAGAAGTATTTTATAGCAGTTTCCTAGTATGAGTTTTGTGGAAGTGGAAGGGCTAATGCACGATAAAAGACAAAGTGGTGTCATAACTTTGTCCAATAATATATGTACAGTACTTACATACACTAAATCACAAACCCAATCCTCATATCAAAACCAAGGTTGAATGCTTCATTATCTATCAGATGTTATCAACAGTTTTCTGGACAGGACCAGCTGACAGACTGAATCAACATTATGAACACATTTTATGCAGTCAGATTTACTTGGTGTCACTGACCTAATTTCATAGGAAAAATAAGGGTTACTGTCTCCTGGCAAGAACAAAGAAAATTATTTATATAATACATCAGCTTCTTAAATAAAAAAATCTTTACTAGTACATGGCGTTGCTTCATTCTTTCTCCTGCAATTATAAATTATACTTAAAATAAAGGGCACAATCAATCTACATGTATCTATATATAGCTCTGACGCCTCATTCCCTCAGGGAACTCCCCCCCAAGGGGGTGACAATGACAGAAGTGCCTCCAGTTCTCCCTGTTCCAACACTCCCTCTTCACTTGGTCAAGTCCTCCCCTGCTCTGCACCTGCCCCTCTTGTTTCTCTTTCACATACCCTTCCACTATGTTCTGCCATCTAACCGGCAGTCTGCCTCTCACACCAGGTCCCACAACTTTACTTCCATAAGAAATTTTCAGGTCTTTCGAGAATAATAAAGGGTAAAAATGTGAGCATGAAAAGGGGACTGAGAAGTATTGTAGTACAATATAATCATACTGACAGTGACATACATTATGTGTCAGAGACATGAAGCAGCAGTAAAGAAGAGTGGTGCAGTGGAAATGAGCTACAAGAGTCCTCCACTTACAAACAGGTTTCTTTTTAAGAGGTTAACAGGGTGGAAGAGTACAAGGAGAGAAATATGAACAGAAGGCGAGGACTTGTTCAAGGAAGGAGGTAATGTCAAAATGAGAAAAGCTACAGACTCTTTTGTCATAACCACCCTCTTGGAGGTAGGTTCCTAGAAGGAATAAAGCATCAGAACTATAGATAGAGATATCAACAGATATGAAATCTGAAAGTGTACAGTAGAATGTGTGCCCAATCCTAGATGGAGTGGCCATAATAAACTACTGTACAGCTGGTCAAACTCCTGTGAGGCCCACCCAGCACTGCCAACGCTGTGTGAGATAGTGACACCGAAACACTCGTTCTGAACTCTGCTCGAAATATGCACTGGTGGGGGGATTGGGGGTTTGAGGCGTGGAGGAAATCCCCCCACGAGTGTATATTTCGAGCAGAGTTCAGAACAAGTGTTTCGGCGTCACTATCTCGCACAGCGTTGGCAGTGCTGGGTGGGCCTCACAGGAGTTTGACCAGCTGTACCATGTTCTCCTCAGAACCTTATCTCACTTTCGAACTCGCACTCATCTCAACACAATTCCTCCAACTCCTTCTGAGTCTGCCTCTCCTTCATTTCCTTATCCTCTCACTCTCATACACTTTGCTCAGCTTCACTTTAAATCAATTTCCTGTTGCCAATTAAACTCAGGGTTGTCCCTCCTGGCACTTGCTAAGGTATATATATATATATATATTATATACTAGAGGTTTTAGGTGATGCCGATGGCTTCAACATCACACTTCCCATTGATGACCTCACGCCAGCTGCAGAAATAACGATCCTTGCAGACACTCCTGTGACCTACAAAATTGTTTCCAGTGGTACAAAAGGCAGATCTCTCCTCACTGATTCTTTGGGTTTTATGTACACCAAGAAGCGAGAGTCATCTGTCTCAGTCAAATGGATATGTAGCTACCGTGATAGAAAGTGCTATTTAACAATTTCACAGCAAATAGGAACAATGAAATTCAAAAGTGGACACCACCAACACACACATCCTGGGGATACTGGGCTGAATACAATGTCCAACTTGTCAGCTTCTATGGCTACTAGCAAGCTTTGACTTCCAGGTTCAGCCAAACTGAAGCCTCCAGGTACTCCATTTAAACGACAGGCCAGTGATGGAGATCTCATTACATCCCCAAACAAAAACGCTCAGCAAATTTCTCCCTTGGATCCTTCAGGTCTGCCTCCATGGCCATTTTATCAGTTGCTGGCCAACGGAGGAACAATGTCTGTCTCATTCCTTCTGGGTAGCTGACGAGATCGTCAGATTGGGTGGCACAACAAAGAAGACTACAGACAGGGGGAATGTTGGCTCGGGGGTACAATTGCTAGCACTTATAATTGGTACACGAAAAGAGGACTGGGAACTCTGAGTGTACCAGTTATAAGTGCTGGCACCTGTACATACCAGTGAATCAGCAGTCTCCTCATCTATTGCCTTTGAAGAAACAGATCTCACTATCACATTGACTCCAATTTGGGGGTCCGAGCATCTATGCGGCTTCGGTCAACCAGACTCGGGACTGCTCGGCCAGACAGTCTGGGGAACTACAACAACAACTATACTGTATACTGTATATACATCCATTTCAATGGTATCCAAAGAAACTACCTTCATAAACAAAAACTTTAAACTTAGTATAAAGGTTTATTATTAAATACTGTCTTACTCTGCTGTCTCAGGGAAACCCTTGACTCAGACTCAGGTATCCCAGATTGGCAATAAGAAGGTAGGAAGACAACAGTGAACTGGAGTTAACCGATTCCTCCGGGCTGTGCCATAAGCACCATCTTGACCGAAGAAGTCAGTTTCATGTCAAATTGGAGGAATCAGGAGCTTGCAATTCACAAATATTAAAGTCCTCTTAACTCTGTCTAAGACTGAGAAAGAATCAACAACTATAAGCACTCATCACCAGTGACACCTCAAGATACTCACCACAATGATATTTTGTACTGTACTGTATATCAGAAATTAAAAATGATAAAAGTCTTAACTTGTAGCAGAATTTTCTCCAACAGGTTTAAAACTCTTCAAGAGACAAAAGTTATCAATACTTGCAAGCAGCCAACTCAGAGGCAGCGATTTTACATGAGCCATATTGTACTTCAGTTCCGGCTCAGTATTTCCCTCTGCATAGATGACAAAGTGTGAGCAGCAGGCAATGGGAGAGTCAGGGGGGGCATGGTAGGGAACAGTGCACTCAGAGTCAGGAATACTCTCAGGGTTGGGCTCCCTGGCCAGCACTACCCCACCACCCCCACGCACCAACAATTCAACTTGCTTCTTGCTTAGTTCCGGGACACTGCAGACTCCCCATAAGAACATGTGACACCCACTAAACAGCCCAGGACGCTGAAAAATAAGATAAATCCTGATATATACAATACCTGCAATGTGTATAATAATATTATAAGGTGCTGAAACAAATAAAATATCTTGATGGACATATAAGCATCGATGCAAATGACATTCACTGAGTTGCCCTAGATAACATACTTGCTGGTACAATGTTGTATTTTGTACATGAATGATTAAAATCGGGACGAAATAAAAATCTCAATAGGCCACGCCCCCTTTAGACTATACTCATACAGCTGGCAGCGGTATCTGTAGCACCAACGATAATTAATAACTATATTTGAGTACACTAATTATCAATTTTAACTTCGTCACAAGTTTACAGTTTTCAGCAACTCATATTTCAGTTTCTCGTGTGTCATTCATTACATTGATAACAACATCAGAGTTTGGAAACTTAACATATTAATCAGATATTTAATTATGTTTCAAATTATGTTTAACAGTTCACGGCGACGAGCTCTACCAGGCCTATGTAAGGTGTGTCAATGACACTCGCTAATCAGTGCCTTACTGGCTGCTCAGGAGGGGAGGTGATGGCATCCCCCACTCTACTATCAGTTATACCCCAAGTCCAGCAAGAAATATTGTCCTTAATGTGTTCAAGTACTTCCGATGAGAGAAATTGTACAAAATAAATGCAAAACTACAGATATTAAAACATTCTTTTATTGTTCAATGGATTTAATAACAGATGTTGTCAGTGCTGTGGTCTGATGTCAAATAGCGGCATTGAAACTGGTACGAGAACATGTCCGTTATCCACGGCGCTGAAGGGAAAGGGGGCGTGGCCTATTGAGATTTTTACTTCGTCCCGATTTTAGTTTGTAGCAACCTTACAAATAGCAATACCCAACTGTAATAGCTAAGGATTTGAAGCTTCAGAACATAATGCAAACTTTTAAAAGTAAATTGGACTCTCCATGCAACAAAATATACCAGTATCATAAATACTGTACTACTGTATGGCACAGAACAGTTTTAGCATAAGTGATCATCAAAAGTGGGTTGTAGTTTGGCGACTAACCAGAGACCGAGTGTTGATCCTTGAAGCACTGAAGGGTGAACCTCGGACTTCATACTTCTCTTCCTCAACCAACTTCCCTGCTGTCAAGCACTCCTCCACCCCTTCACACACACACATATGCACATAATTGTAAGATTAAGATATTGAAATTGGATTTTATTGCAACCTTACATAAATAATATGAGTATTATGGTAGAATACTTGCATTCTCTCCCAGCTTTGTGTATTTGGTCTATTTTAATAATAATAATAATAAAGAGTATATCCTAAGTTAGTTTCAACATACAGAATAAATTCAGTGTAATAAACTAAATAATTCTTGCATATTCAAATCTGTCAACACTTCATTAGTCCCAACAGATTATGATGTTGTACATCATTTGGTGCATGTTTTATTTCATATGTTATGCAATAAAAGTGTAATTGATGGCCATTGCTTTGGAATTACTGAGTGAAGTGATGATAAAACAAGAGAAACAAATTATCACTATGGCACAGAGGGTGATTTGCATAAGAAAATCTATTCATAATACTTACATGCATAGGAGAGGATCCATTTCCCTGACACAAGTCCCATCATGTACGGCATATTTCGCTTCAACACGATTCTCTCTCCTGAGCAGGCAGCGATAACGTGGGTTACTTCATTGCTGGAAAGTGAAGTGAACAAGCAAATAAACAGGACAACAATAAATCTAATCTATTCATCTATTTAATAATAGCTCTGATGTCTCACTTCCTCTAGAAACTCCCCTGCCCCCCAAGGAGATGGCCAAGGTAGAAGAGTGTCCAGTTCTTATGTTATATCTGAACATGATCAAGTCCTCACTTTCCACTCATAGTTCTCCAACTTCTCTCCCTTGGTTAACCACAAACAGCTGCCAGATCCACTGCCATCCTCCTCACCAAGTGGACAGTTGATCACCACCACAAAACATAATATTTACCTAAAAGAAATACAAGTAGCAAAATAAAAGCAGCCCGAGTATATTTGCCATAGTAAAGAAAATGAAAATGCGCACCTGTAGTCTGTGGCAAGTCTAGCACGCAATACTCGAGCAAACTGATCTAGTTTCTTGGCCTGTGTGGGGGAGAGGCCAGACCCTATGAGAACCAATTTTTCTGGCACCAAAGCCGAGATGGTTGGCTGTTGTAGTGCGGTGTCTCTCGGTGTGTCCAGTGCAGCCAGTAGTTCTGCTGCACCGCTACTCTTTGCAGCAAGGGACCTGTCCACCAAATATAAGTTTATTAATAACAGAGTACTGTACCGTATCTCTTACTCTACTGTACTATCTTTTTCATTATACAGTCATCCCTCCGCTATCGCGAGTAATTGGTACCGTAAGTAGCACGTGATAGCGGAATTTAATAACTAATGGGAATAATTGAAATTGGTTCCCAGTCCATCATATTTCAAGATTTTTCTTCCCTAAACATGCTTTTGTTTACTAATATTTCTTTGCATATAATGAAAACTAAAGTAGATTAGTAAGAAAATTGCATTTTTAACCTAATACAGTGGACGCCACAAGTACAGTAAGCGTGTTGAGTGTTGTGGTTAGGTGCACGGTCCATAGACCGTGGTTAGGTGGTGCGTAAATGGATATGCGTGACTGACCTTAGGGACTAAAGATTAATGATGAAAATTGGGATAGGTTCTTATGTCTCTCGAAAGTGACGTTTTTTATTTTTACTATGAGACCTCAAAAACGATGGCAATTCATTAAACATAACAAAACGTGTTCACATGTGGAGAGTCGGGCGCCCGATTCCGAGAGCACGTGCCAGAGTAGGATGTCTCACTGACTGTATTAACTTAAAATTATTTTCAAAACGATTGCATCCATATAAAATGGGTGGCGAAAATAAGTGAAGCATATCCAATGAGTTTGTATACAAAACGAGCGAAATGATAATGAACATGTTAGGAAATTATATCACTCGTCTGTGAAGTGTGTGTGTGTTCCCACCACTTCTCCCGCCCTCCTTCCCCCCCTACCCTCAGTATCTCCATTCCCCCTAGCCCAAGGTCAAGGGAATATAGGCCTAGCCTGCCTTGTCACCTTGTGTGTGACTCTTGTGTTTAGTAATTACGAGTTAAACACCAGCTTCAACACTCAGTCATGCCAGGTGGTGCATTTACAAAATGGAAAGCCATATCCTTCCATATAAAGAAGGAAGTTATTTCGGTATTTCTTGGACAGAAAAAGAAGGAAACACTAATAACGTATGATTAATAAAATGTAAACAAACGGTATCACGCTATCTCCCCCCTTCCCCCTACCACCTCCACTACTACCACGCATGGCATCGATGCCGACGACTCATTTCAGTCATGAATCGTCTTAATACAAATTGTTATATGCATTTAATATGCTTAATACGAATTGTAATATACATCCCTATAGGAACGACGTCTTATATCGACGTATTGGACATTCTATACCAGACCGAGGTGTAATTAGGCACAGATGAAAAAGCTTTATCTCCACACATTGTATCACTAGTTAACTCTCTTGTGTTAAAGATAGGGTTGATAAGCAGGGCTAGTTATAAACCCACACAGTCCTCATCTTTACTGCTGTAACACCATGTCATGGTAAACATGGCTGTCAGTCGAGTGTGCTTGGTCAATCGCACCGCCAAATTTGAATGTTACGTGCGCGATAGTCCGCATACGGATGCGCTATAGCGGATGAAGGTGAACTTTTCACACATGCGCGATAGTTACGAAACGCGAAAGTGGAACCCGCGATAGCGGAGGGATGACTGTATACCGACATTCCTCAATTTATGCTGGATAGTACCGGTATACAATAAACCATGTACAACTCAGCATAGTAGGGGCTCTAGCCTTGCCGAATTATACAAATACCTCCCTGATATTACCCAATCAAAACAACAGATAGGTCGAGCACCTACGCCATTTTGAAACTAGCCAATTCATAAGGGTACAACTAAGTAACATACAATCCTGTACCAAAATATAATACCGAGTAATATTTTATTGATTAACTTAAGACAATTAGACAACAGAGTCTACTTGGGCATGCCATTCTGAAACAAGCCACAAAGATGCTTCAACTTCATCCTTCCATTTCCTCCTTGACTTTCCTCTTCTCTTTTCTTCCACCTCTGCTTTGTATACCTATACAAAACACAATACATATATAAATTAAAAAGAAATAATTTAACTCATGCTCTTTACTCCTGGAATATCCTGTATATATACAATTGGGAAAACAAATTTGGCTACCTGGGTGTGTGTCCGTACAAGTTTCTGGCAGTGTCACTGGCCCCCCATGCTCTCAATAGCTTCACTAGCTCTAGTTGCCCCTGAGACACTGCATCATGTAGGGCATTTGCATGACTACCACCGGGAACGTCCACCATTGCACCGTGGCGCAACAATACCTCAGCTATGTCTTTATATCCATGACTGCACACTTCATGCTGTAACATGCAGTAAATTTGTATTAACAAAAATTTTATACAGTATCATCACTTCATACTAGCTCCCACATTTATTTCAATATTATTCCATCTACTAATTAGCACTGCACACATAAAAAAACACCAAAAAAAGTTGGTTGGAAATGGAAAAATTCATAAAGTAAAAGTGATGTACAGTATCTTTCTACCATAATACTCCAACATTTCACTGCTCTATCAATCCCCTCATTCCATTCAGGCTCCTCTCCCTCATGTACTCTTTCATCCTGTTCAGTATTTAGCCATCTGACTGAAAGTCTCCCTCTCACACCAAGCCCTTCAAATTCACTCCCATACTCTTCTTTCGTAACCTCCCCATCTTGCATTCTTTCCATATACCGTACCCAAGCCACCTCAATGTATTATACCACACCATTTCAACTTCTCCAAACTAAATACCAATTGCCTTTACACTCAATTTACACATTTCATACACAATCTCATTGTTCTCCCTCTTGCACCTCAAATATCTCAAATACTGGAGCTCATTTCCACTGGACATATTCTCAATTGCTGTGCTCTGTTTTATGTGCATATCTCTGAAGCATATGTCAGTGTACGTAGGATTATATCAAAGGTGAAGTTCATGGGAAAGTAACCCAGAGGGTTTTTTTTTTCATGGCTACCCCCCTGCTGGGTATTTGCATAAGCTTACCAGAGGTGTCCATCCAGCATTATCTTTTGTATTAGGGTTGGCTTCTTCAGCAAGCAACTGAAGTACTTTCTCTCTGTCACCCTAAGGAAAAGATTGAATCATTGTACAGCTATGGACACCAATGTACAGAACCTACAGAATGTTATGTCTCTACGTCAGTTATTTAAGAAAATAAAGCAAAAACAGCACTGCAGGGGTTTGTACCTGCCTCAAATAAGGAAAATCAATTGTACCTTAATGCAGGCAACATGAAGTGGAGTTTCACCCTTTGAATTTTTCTTCTTGACTGCTGGAATGCCAGGACTCATACCCTTGGAACCAAGGTTACCCATCTTACTCAATTTGTTGCTCTCGGGGGTCACGGGAATGAGAGACCTCTTGGTGGACCCAACAGATTTATTCATACTCGACTTTATAGGTGTAACAGAAGCTTTGTCAAGTGTTTTTTTCCTGACACTTGTACTCCTTGGTGTTGACTTCTTGTTTTTACTGACATTAAATTTTGGAGTGCCACATTTACTCTGCTCCCTTGTCTTGCTGGAAGGGGTATTTGTCCTGGAAAAAGCCAAGGATGAAACTGCTGGTGGTTTGGCACTACTAGCATTTTGTCGCGGTATGTTTGATCTGTTGAGAGTTGATGATGTCTTTAATGATGCCTTGGTACTATTTTGAGAAGGCACAGAGGGCCTGACCTGCCTCTTAGGAGTACATGGTGGCATCCCTGAAGACTCTGGCCCTGGCTCTATGCTGAAAAATATTCCAGAATCAGACATTACATAAGGTATAAAACTAATCAATCTATTTATCAATCAATTCAAATTAATCTTCTATCTATTCAGTTTAACCTGGAAAATACTCAGGTAACTCTCTATAGTTTCAAATGTACATTAATACTTTCAGCAACTATTCATATGGTAAATAGTAGCATAGCTACACTTCCTTTGTACAAAATAATAATTACAGGTGTTCCCCGCTATAGGATCGCCTGCTTTAGGATTAACTCGGTTATATGATCTCTACACTTTACTACCTGTGGCTCGATATATGCTTGTTTATATTCGGTTATATGATTGGTCCGCATGTAAACCGTCATTTGTTTGGGCAGGGTTCTCATGAAGTATTTGTGGTATTACCTTAAAAAGTGGGTTGAAAATACCTTAGATGTAGCCAAATTTCCTTAGATACTGAACTAGGTGATCATTTCAACATATTTTTAACCCTTGACATACGATATTTTTATGTAATTGTAATAATATTTTACAGCAACGCATTTTTCTTTTACGAAGACCCATGAAATAACGGAAGAATCAATAAAAATTACCTTAGATTGTCAAAACTTTACTGTAAATAGCCCCAAATTACGCTAATCTAGAGTAATTACTTTAAAAATGAGAGCACTGTGTTTGAGTGACTGACCATAGCGCCACCACGCCCGCCAGCAGCAAACACTGTCAGTGTTTGCTGTGTGATTGCTACCTTCAAGGCGTATTATCAACGGTGCACAAAGCGACAGTTGCTTGAAGCAATCGACACACCTGACAAGCACACGATAAAGGACTTTTTGAAAAATTATAATGTAAAGAAAGCCATCGACAACATGGACGCAGCTTGGAAGAAGAGGAAGAGGAGGAAAGGGAAACTGAGAGAGGACTTGATGTCGCCACACTCCGTAGAGTTTTCGGTGGCATTGAACAGTGCTTGGAGTTCCTGAAGGAGCGTGATCCCAATCCAGCTAGGAGTAACACAGCTGCTCATGCTGTATGGGAAGCTCTGAAGGTGTATAGAGAGATCTTTGACACCAAGAAAAAGCTGGCAAAACAAACCACCATCTCTAGCTTTTTCAAATCTGCCGCCACCCGAGACAGTGCGTCAGCCAGTCCACCCTAGATGTCTACATCTACCCATCTCGGAGGACGAGGAGTTATTTGTGCCCCTGGATGTCTCAGGAGGTTGTACAGTTTATTTGTGTATTTGAGTGTAGAAATTTTTTTTTTTGGAATGCATTAACATTTTTCCCATTGCTTCTCAACTTCGATATATGATCGTTCGATATATGATCACCTTTTTGAGAACCTAACCCGATCCTAAAGCGGGGGACACCTGTATATAGTCATCAAAAAGACATAATCTGCTGACATTATACAGGCTAATACTATTATCGGTAATTCTGCATAAGAGATCCCACATTTTATACATTTTCATGCATATTTTTATTTGTTCTATTGATTGTTGCCCATAATATTTAGAGAAGATAACTTTTTTTACCCTGACTTGACCTAACCTAACCAAACCAGGACCAAGGCAGACTACCAGGACCTAACCTGGGCAGACTACCGGGACCTAACCTGGGCAGACTACCGGGACTGTCCAATGTTTACAATGGCAGGAAAACACTGAACTTAGGCTCTGGAGAGCTGAAATTTTCCATATGCTATTACAGTATACCAAAAATAAATGCAACCTCCTCTTAAATTCATTACACATCAACATATTACATTGTCCCCTTGTGAAATATATACAAATTGTAAATGTTTGCCACATGGACCGTTTATGCAGAAATACCCTATTATTCATCTCTTAGAAAACAAGAATATGAATAAGAAAAAAAAACATCACAAGACTCAAAGAAATAAGAAATAAAACTACAAGACACATATCATAAGAGTCCCATAAGCCAGAGTAAAGCAAGGAGTCAAAACAGAGAGCATTAGGTCATAATTATTCAGAACTAACCTAAGCTGACCTCCATCAATGCCCAGTAAGGCCTTGATGTCCTTACTGGCAGCCACCAAGTCTCGGATGATACGATCAGGTCTCATGTCACAGGGAGGGAGGCCCGAGATCTTACACTTAGGGCATTTCCCATTCAGTTTTTCCACACAAGCCAGGCAGAAGAAGTTGTCGCAGCATCCCAGGCATTGTGGTTCTGCAGCAATCTCTTGGCTGAAAGATAGATGGCTATCAGAAACTATATTTGTTACTATACTATATTTTCAGGCAACCCACTACGGTACCAGTAAGCAATGCGGATAATGATCTTCATAAACCCATATTCCTTATTTCAAGGAGTGGCAGGCTTCAAAGCCAGTGATAGAAAACTTAAAGCAGAATACAGAAAGAAAAGATGGAATACCCACCCCTAACCTAATCAATCCTAACCAAACTATTAGGACCAAACAAAATGTACTGTCACCATTTTATATTTCAACAGGAAAAAACAGGAATTATGGATTATCCAGAAACAAAAGGAAAATATTGATTTGTACACTTTTGAGGCTAATCTTAACTTTCATCATTTTAAGAATACAGTACTCATGTAAAATGTCAGTCAGGAAAGATGTTAGATCATTGGTATTTAATTAAAGAATTGCCATTTTGTAGCAGTGTTGCCCGATCTGGCTAGGTCCCAGTATTTTGCCCCAGTCATTTCCTATACTTTACCACGGTTATTTCCCGGTAGTTTGCCCAAGTTAGGTTACATTGGTCTGATGCGGTCTAGGTTAGTTTAGGTTAGGTCAGACTAATTTCCAAATTATGTTTGTAAAACATATGCCCATTTGAATATGCCGCATCTTGGAAATGGGGCATTTGTGGAGGAAATGCAATAGAAGAAAATAGTCTTAGAATGGTCTAAATTAGTCGGTAATGAAGGTAGAAAACAATACGCAATAACAGTAATTCTTTCAATATTTACCAAAATTACTACTGAAGGGAAAATGAGGCAAAGTTCAATTAGGTAAATATTGAATGAATTGTCGTTATTGCGTATGTTTTTTCTACCTTCATTACCCACTAATTTAGACCATTCTAAGACTATTTTCTTCTATGGCATTTCCTCCGCAAACGTAATTCTAATGCCAAGATGTCAATGACGTTCTAATGTGCATGACCGTGCACCCTGTTTTCCCGCGATCGTGTGTCAGTGTTGCCATGTCTGCTTGACGAAATTTCCCTCACTTTAATATCAGAATTTTGCTTTTTACTTCAATTATTCCATGTTTACTCCTGAACATTGATGGTCTTTCATCTGGTAGAAATTTCGCTGTTTATTCTTGAACGAACTGTATATTATTTCCCTGTGTGTGGACTTCTAAATTCCCTTAAAACAGAAAATTTCCCTGCACCTGGCAACTCTGGGTGCACATTAGAGCGTCATTGACATCTTGGCATTAAAATTACATTTCCAGCAATAATTTTTGTCTTATCTACAATCTTATACCACTATGACATGCAGGAGGATTTTATCTACATCATCCACCCATTTTTAATCATGGTAGCGTAATATTTATAAATAAATATCGGCATATAAAAAATGTTGTACAGTATAAATTTTTTTAGCTACTCGTTTCACTTCAACTCGTATTTAATCGTATATTTTTAATTATATCGATATTTTTTTAACGATAAAAGTAATCCTCTATCATTATTCTATCAGGTTACCAAAGTGCCAAGTAGATATTAAGCGAAATAAGTGAGGCACCAAGAAAAAACAAAAAAAGTGTACCTCAGATAAATGCAATGTTTTGGTAAAGCAATGGTAAGCATGAACGGAAGTTGCCTGTAGAAATTGACCAATCAGAAACGAGCATTTAAAATACAGCTAGGCTCCAATTGCAAGCTAGGATTGGATAGAGTATAGTCTGACCTGACCTGATCTAACGTTAACCTAGACCACAGCAGACTACCGGGACCTAACCTTGGCAAACTACCGGGTATAACCAGTGTAAACTATCATAAAGTGACTGGGGCAAATTTCCAGGACCTAGCCTAATGTGGTAATACTGCTCAAGCCTAGCCAAAAACCCAGTTATTCTGTAATAATACCTAAATCGCATCAGACTACCGGGACCTAACCTGGGCAAACTACCGGGAAATTATCATGATAAAATACAATAAATGACTGGGGCAAAATACTGGGACCCAGCCGGATCTGGCAATACTGCTACAAAAAGGTAAGGTAAAGTACGAGGATTTGTTCTGTTCCAATTCTTTATATTTTTTTTCCTAGATCACTTTATATAGCTGTTTTATAGAATTTAGAGTTGTTTTTAGATGGGGGAAGTAACTTGTTATGCCCATATCCTTTATTACCCAACAATCTTGGGGGAGGCGTTGGGAACCGGGGGTAGACTAGGTCAGGTTAGGTTATTTTTTTTAAGTTGGCTTGGATTTTCCATCTGTCTTGGTTAGGTCCCGGTTAGGTCCCGGTTAGGTCCCGGTAGTTTGCCCCGGTTGGGTCCCGGTAGTCTGCCCCAGTTGGGTCCCGGTAGTCTGCCCCAGTTAGGTCCCGGTAGTCTGCCCCAGTCTAGGTTAGGTTAGGTCAGGTCAGGTCAGGTTAATTGTTTTAAGTTGGCTCGGATTACGCGTTTTTCCCCCACCCAAAATCCCCGGTTCCCAACGCCTCCCCCAAGATTGTTGGGTAAGGGATATGGGCAGAACAAGTGATTTCCCCCATCTAAAAACAACTCTAAATGCTATAAAACAGCTATATAGTGATCTAGGAAAAATATAAAAAATTGAAACAGAGCGAATCCTCGTATTTTACCAAAGGTAATTCGAAATATTTTTACAAGTTGCCACAACTCGATTTCGAAATTTTTACTGTTACCAGTGTTTATGTTTCAGTATTACAAACAACTTTTCTATATACCATTTCTTCTGCAAATGGAGGATAACAAGGTTAGGTCACGAAGTATGGCCCCTTTTAGGTAGGTTAGGTAAGGTCTTTTTAATTCTGTAACATCTCGATGCCGTGGTTAAGGCTGAAGTATGCCGATTAGGTCCCGGTAGTTTGCCCCGGTTAGGTCCCGGTAGTTTGCCCCGGTTAGGTCCCGGTAGTTTGCCCCGGTTGTGGCAACTTGTAAAAATTTACCTGTAATTCTTTCAATAAATACCTTAAATTATTGTTAAAATAATGGTTGTACTCACCAAACACTACATTTCAGTAATGCTTCAAGTTCTGCCACAGCGTCACGAGTGTTATCCCAGCTAAACAGTCTTAACACATCCATCATAACAGTAAATTAATACTAAAATTATATTATATTAACTATTTAGTCTTGTAGTTCAAGTCAATGACTATACAAGAATGATAGGAAAGCTCTCCTCTCGACCAATAGAAAATCACAAAACAAAGCACAAACTGGAACCTCACGAACGGCCGACAACGCCATCTATATACTGCTTAGATAATTAAATTTCAGGAGTAACTTATCTAAATTGTAGATAATTAAAATTTCAGGAGTAACTTATATAAAATCTCATAACTAATGTAGCCTACAGTACAGGACTAACTCCTCTAATTTTAATCAATACCTAACTTCTATTGTGCATAATCCGCCTGATTTTCAATATTTGTTTGTGCATGTTATGCACTGAGAGTAGGCTAAATGAAAGTCATAATTGTAATAATACCTGTTACATAAATACCTACATCATTAGGCTACATAATGACTGTCTAAATTGTTGGAGTTTGCAACACCTAATAAATTGCAATTACACACATTTATATTACCAATTACTTTTATCATCATAAAAACATACCTGCGTATTAGGTGTGCAAGTTTGGGCCTGGTTCACATGTATCATACTAAACTCCAGACGAATTATGACA
Organism: Petrolisthes manimaculis; assembly: GCA_034508575.1. Taxonomy (NCBI): domain Eukaryota; kingdom Metazoa; phylum Arthropoda; class Malacostraca; order Decapoda; family Porcellanidae; genus Petrolisthes; species Petrolisthes manimaculis. The sequence continues at coordinate 177,495 of JAWZYT010003976.1, read as the reverse complement.
GGAATAAAGACACAACCTTAAACAAATAATTGTTTTATTGGGGAAAATAATTTTGTCACAGATGTAGCATAGCAACCAACGACATGCTGTACAAGTAGGCCTACAACATCCCAATAAAGGTATATGAAATAAAAACACACACAACTAAGAACTATGTAACACAGTACAGTACTGTATAACAACACACAAGATCATGCATGTACAAGACATAAATGCAGTACAAATAAAATTATGTTTATGCACTAACATAAACACGCTTTACATTTCGTCGCACATTTCTTTCGGAAATATATAATAACACCTGCATAATTAATTCACTACATCCTTATGTTTACTCAAATTATAACTTACAGTGACCACAGGCATTATATAGAGTAATTCATATCATTCAATGTATCTGGTTTTAAGTGAATTATTGGGTTAAGTGTAAAGGAACCGAAATATACATATCGCCGTTAACTCTTGGCTCTGTTGTTTTTTTCTTTTTTTGCAGACGACACACTACTACAACAGCCCGCGCCATCTACATGCGGCTTGTGAAACTCCTTGAAGGGGGTTCATAGTAGTGATTAATGAGCTTTCCTATCATCCTTTTTATAGTCATTGGTTCAAGTTATCAGTTGTCGACGTGTGTCTCACTATAGATGACTGATGGAGTGAGGAGTCTGACGACTCTTGAGTGTCTTTTGAAAATAGTGTTACACTGTTATTGTTAAGCACTAATAAGCAGGGTTCTCAATTTTCTCATGAAGTATTTGTGATATTACCTTAAAAATGGGGGTTGAAAATACCTTAGATGTAGCCAAATTTTCTTAGATCCTGAGGTAGGTGACCATCAAATCGCTAGACACACGATATTTTTTGTAATAATTGTAATAGCTTTTTTACAGCAATGCATTTTTAATTTACGACGACCATTGAAATAACGAAAAAATATATAATGTTTACCTTAGATTGTCAAAACTTTACTTTAAATAGCCCCAAATTACGTTAATCTAAAATAATTACTTTACAAATGAGAATACTGTTAACCCGTTGGCTTCCTCGAGCCCGGGTCTTTCGCGGTTGGCTTCCTCGAGCCCGATTCGGGCTCTATTTGATATGCTCTGTTATTCCCAGCTATAATGTCATTAATTCTGTGTTAATTCACTCGATAGTACTATAATAGCAGAAGTAATGACATATACAACAGATATATATAGTAACACACAAATTAGTGGCTGAAAAATATATGGAAATGGTTTGCAACAGTAGCTTACAATTTTGTTTTCTGAGCACTTAAAAAAAAAAAAGTTTGTAAGCCCCAAACACTCTTGATTTTTGGGAACATTATCATTATTATATGATGAATACAAAACACAATTATTAGTGGGCCGTAGAAATAGCGTATTTCCCATAACCATCATCAAAACAAACAAACAAGAGGCCAACCCAGCAGTACCCACCCACTGAACCAAACATCATCTGTCGTATTTTGTATTTTGTAAGAGCACCAGCTGTAGCCAGAGGAAAATAATAATTGTCTCGTACAGAATGTTAATAATAGTTTCATATACTGATATTTACATCCATAATTTGGTCACTAGAAGAGAAGTTAGAAGAGTATAGTAACCTCACAATCTTCAATAATACTGTTCTCATCCTCCTTAGTCACTCCTTTGTGTGTCATTCCTTTAACTTTTCACTTCAGAATTGATATTATTTCTAACAATGAATATGCTTATTCCAGGTAAATGACCAACAATGGCAGAAGAGGAACACATCTTTGCCCTCACTCTCTCAGACTTGTCAAATGTTCCAGTGCTTGAAGTTGCAATCAGTCATGCCAGCACTTCTCATGCTCTCAATGATGGTAAGGTAAAGTACCGTATATCATGTTAATAGGGGAAATATATAGGTAAACAGGAAGCTACCACCTCATCCAATAATTAGTGTACAATATTTCACTTACCGTACCATAAAAATATTGTCCTGACTTGTGTAATAGACCAATATACAGTACATGTACTGTACCGGTACTAATGTCATACTGTATGTTAGTTGTATGATCATATCTTTAACTCTCAACTTTCCAAAAGGTCAGAACCATTTTCTGCATGCATTCCTTCCACACAATATATTAAACACTCATAGCTTCAGAGTTTACTCTATATTTCTGCTTTAATCCATATTTATATATAAATTATTTAGAACATTTCTTGCTTGTTCGAAGTGGAACAAGGAAAATGGAAATGAATTTAATTGAATTAACCCTCAGGTGATGGGAGATGCTGTATATTCAGACAATTAATATACTGTACTGTAATTTGGCACAGAACCTTGGGGGACACCATTGGTGAGACTTTTAATGTTAGATGACTGACCAGCAAATGTAATATGGGCTACTCTTCCTCCCAGGAAGCTGGCCAGCCATCTTAATGTACAGTTGACTCTCGAATAACGCTATTTTGAGTAACACGTTTTTTATTTAACGCTGTGTAATATGTAGGGGGGATACGATTAAATAACACTCTTTGTTCGATTTAACGTGGCCACGCTCACCCACTAGAGTGCAGAGTGAGTAAGGAGAGTTGAGTGAGGAGGCAGAGTGGAGTGACGAGTGTTTAAAGTGAAGAGAAATGTACTGTACTGTTACTTTACAAATGTAAATACAGTATTAAAATTCGTATTAAGCATATTAAATGCATATAACAATTTGTATTAAGGGTTTTGCAGACGACTCATGACTGAAATGAGTCGTAAGCATGCGTGGTAGTGGTGGAGGTGGTAGGGGGAGAGTAGGGGGAAGGGGGGAGATAGCGTGTGATATCGTTTGTTTACATTTTATTTGCCATACGCTGGTGTTACCTTCTGCCTTCTCTGTCCGAGAAATACTTCCTTCTTTATATCGAAGGATATGGCCTTCTGATTTGTAAATGTACCACCTGGTATGACTGAGTGTTGAAGGTGGTGGCTAATTCGTAATTAATAAAAACGAGCGAGTCACACACACGGTGACAACGCAGTATAGGCCTATATTCCCTTGACCTTGAGCTAGGGTGAATGGAGACTGAGGGTAGGGGGGGAAGGAGCGTGGGAGAAGTGGTGGTAACACACTCACACACACTTCACAAACGACAGTGATATCATTTCGTGACATGCTTGTAATGATTTCACTCGTATTGTATAAGAACTCCTCGGATTTGCTTCACTTATTTTCACCACCCATTCTAAATTTTGACTCAACTATTCATACCGGTACATTAGAGTAACAAAATCCCAAAAAAGGTAGACTTTTGCATCGTCCAGGAACGCAACCCCCACTATTACCATTGTTTCCTATGGGGAAATTAAGTTTAAATAACGTGTTTTTTAATAACGCGACGCCTCCAGGAACGTAACTATCGCGTTACTCAAGTGTGAGGTTGTGGCAAGGGATGGCATCAATTGCTTTACTAGGCCTAATGTCCAGTGTAACTAGGAGTGTTCTGTGTGGGGTTCTTTCTGAGTTGATGCCATCGTAGATTCTTTGTGAGAGATCTGTAAGAAGAGTGTTTGTTGAGTGTAGTGGTCTGAAACCATGTAGTGAAGATGCAAGGGGGATGTGTGGTATGATTAGTCTAATGATGAGGCGCTCAGTAACTTAGGAGGGGGTACAAAGAAGGGTGATGGGATGGTGTGATGTGGGTTTTTGGGATACAGTAGTAGTGATATTTCTGTGCTTCCAGATGTTGGGTAATGTGTTGTGTGAGTAGCTGTAGTTTGCTATGTTAGTGAGTGCTTATATACCTTGTGGCCCAAGGTGTTTGAGGTGTATGTTGTATATAACAGTTGTTTACTGCAACATCCTGAATCCCATTCCTTTCCAGTTGAGGACAACCCAATCATGGTATACATGTACAAGCCTCCAGCATCATCATCACAAGAAGCAGTCATTATCAGTGTGGATGATGATGACTCACTCAAGCCAACCCCAGGGGAGGATGAGATGATTGTCATGGAGGATGGGTGTAGTGTGGTCAACCTGCACAAATCCGTGGTGGATGAGTACCGCCGCAAGATGCAATACTACGGCCCTTTGAAAGCAGTGGTAGAGAAAGTCAGGGTTGGGCTTGAGGGGCAAGAGAAGGAGGTGCTCAGGGCAAAGCTCATGCAAGTCAAGGTCATGACAAAGGATGCCTCAGGTCAGGACATGAAGTGGGAGGACCTTGCTCAAGTGTTACAAAAAATACCCGGTATCATCCCTCCCTGTGAACCCCCAGTCAGCACCAGTAAGGAGGAAGCACACATTGGCAACTCTTTTGACAGCAGCAAGAATCAGGTGGTGCAAATAAATTTTAGTGATGGTGAGAGCATAAGTATTAGTAAGAAAGCAATTGACCAGTACAGAAAGCTTTCACAAGTGACAAAGCCACTCTCAGCTCAGAGGGAGAAGACCTTCAGAGAAGAAGGGGAACACAAAATTCCTGTCACAATTGTACGACTCTTTCCAAAGGACAGCAGTGTACCTCCAGCACCAGACAACCAGGAAAAAGTAAAAGTGGCACCAAGACCAAGAAGAGGACGACCAAGAGGGCGAGGAAGAGGAGGAGTTAGAGGAAGGAAAAAACAGCAGCCTAAGATTCTGCAGGGATATACAGGTCTACCAGAAACCCTGAAGATGAAGGATGAACTTGAGGAATGTGGGGAGGCAGAAGAGGTACAGCTGAGTGAGCCTGAAGACAAAGGCATAAACATGTTTGGGTTTGAGGGTGGCATGATTGTCAAAACTAGCCCAGTATATAATTCTTCCTTACCAGACCTCAGAGACCTAGAGAATGAGAGTGAAAATAGTGAATTCAGAGACATGCCTATTCAAATCCAGTCAGCTCCTGTTGATATAAATGTAAACCTGACATCTGAAAGGATATGGAAGTATCTCACTGATTATGTCTCTGAAGATGCCAGAGTACAGGGCCTGATAACCCAGTTTAATAACGAGAGCTGGCTAGAAGTGAAGAGGATGTCTGATTTCTTCCACATAGATGAGGAGGTGATAACGGATGTGTCGTTCAAGGCGGTGTACCGAAGTGACAACTCTCCCATCAAATATTTCCTGCGTGGTTTCAGCAGACTCCTTCACACAGGACAACTCACTACTGCAGGGGAAGTCAACCATCTCCTACGTTGCCTTTCCAGCAACCGCAAGTTGTGCCTGGGCCTCAAGCCTTCCGTGTACCTGCCCCACGTGGAAACCAACGAGACGGTGCGCACTTTCTTCAAGCAGACAGGCCACTATATCTCTACGCCTTTTGAGAGCCTATTCTCCCATGCCTGCCGAGGTATTGTGACCATCACAGGCAGTCCTAGTGCTGCCACCTTTGTGCGAGGCAACAAGAGCATTCTGGGTGTGTATGCTCTGTGTAAAGCCTGTGTAACACTGGGTAAAAGACTCGACCACCTCATCAAGACCACCACACACAACACATCATCAGCCAAGAATAACAAATTGGATATTAAGGTAAAATAGCTTAGTAAGATTGTTGTTAATAAAAAGATGTCATTCTTGGATTACTGAAAAATGTAGCCTTTGCTTGTTTGTTACCGGTAAGTACCGGTAACAACCATAAATCAGTCGGGGTTGCTCGGCCAGACAGCTTGAGGAACTTCAACAACCATAAATCAGTACGCATACTTGGCATAGTTCTATTGCAATGAAGAACATGAAATTATCCAGCTTAATATCTTCCTCAGGTCCTCACACAAATATTATGTGAATTAATTTCATGCTTAGCCAACTGTATAAGTCAAGGAAGAATGGATGAGAAGCATAAAGGAGAGATGTCATGATAAACGAATGAATACAGTATGTGTGTATATTACTCCTTCCACCTGACCTGATTTCTTTCTTGTAAGGGGTTAGGGGCTCCAGGCCCAGAGAAGAAAAAATAAGAAATAATATCGATATGGATGGAATAGGACCGTTCGCATTAAGCGTGGATCTAGCGGTTGACACCACATACTTCCAGATTTTTTATTTTTTTATTTTATATTGGGTACATCGACCAAATTGCATATAGACCCTTCTTCGTTAAAATAACGTATTTACTATGATTTTAGTATTCCAGTAAACATTTTAAAGACGTTAAAGTGCATATTAATGAGCTAGTAATATAGTTTGAGGTGTTTTATTGTGCTGTACTATATTTGGTGTGTGTGCCTCAATGGATAAACATTCATCGGTTTTATATATACATGTGAATATTTCTTGATTTTTAATGTAATATAAATGTTCCAAGTGACCACCAACAAAGGTAATAACAGAAAAATAAATTATTTCAGCAGATACTCGCTGCCTACAGTACGACATGCTTAACAGTCAAAACAATAACAAACACAGCAACCAAGTGATGTATGATGTGTTCTCGTAGTAGTATCGGCTTGGTGGTGGTAACTGTTTCTACTGGAAATGATTTTCCCTCGTGTGATTTATTACAATCGACAAAGAAGGCTTCAATACAAGATGAAGATGAAGATACAAGACTCAATCTGATGTTTGTTGATATTCGTTCATACGCTAGCCATCCTCGAGAGCAGCAGACAGTACGGGGTACTACGTGACTATAGCTTTTTCAGCCATTAAACTCGCAAGAAACCAACACTAAATTATTCTGTTTCATTACACTGTCGATAAACTGGATCATTTGACTTCATAGTGATATCAATGGAACTGCTAAGGTGTGTGTTCGTATATATATTAATACTAATATAGTTTTTAAATCATAATTATCGTTTGTTACCCTATATAAAATACATACATTTCTCGCGATGGTTATGGTGGTTGGAATATTTTTATACAAGCACATATACACAAACTACCTCTTAACAAAAATATTTTATACTAATATCAATGAATATTTGCCTTAAAGATAGTTAAATATCTCCGTATATATGAATTGAAACCTCTCTTCACCGAGTCAGTGTTCTATACGCTCGTACTCCCGCTGACAAAAAATGCTTTATTTTCATATTAATCATTTTGCTATTGGCTCATGAGAGCATTTATTTATAAAAATAGTTAATATTATACTTCAATACACATGTAAAATCAATAAATCTTCAAGCTGGGCCTTATACAAGCAACACCAAAGAACAACATAAAAAACATCACAAATTATTATGTGAGCTCATAGATAGGTACTCTTATGTTCTTAAGTGAATCAAAATAATGTTGTTAGTATAATATCATAACAGGGGGCCTGTGGTGAGCTAATTTGCATTGTCCTTTTTATAAAAAAGGAAATGTACAAATCTGGTGGTATGTGGCAGCTTTTTTCTTAATGCGAACGGTCCTATCCAGTGAAATGGGTCATTCTCACATTCACTCCCCGTTTCTAGCCTGCAAAATTCTCAACTTACCCAGCAGACACCTGCATCAACACCAAACTCACTTTTTTTACTTTGGAATAGAAGCCATTATATTAACTGTCAAGTTAAAACCCAGCTAACAGCCCTAGCATACACTCTTATTTGTGAATGTTACCTTGTTATTTAATTTATTTTTATTCCATACCATCTTCTCCTAGGTCTTCCATGTCTCCATTGCTCTAGTTTCATTTTGTTTTGAGGCACATACCATGCAAGAATGTGTTAAACCTTACCTTACCTTACTTGCTGATGGCACTCTTCCAGTAAGTCAGAGATACCACCAGGAAGCAGATTTGAAGCAGGTTTTATGACTGTATGACCTTACTGTTGCCAACCCCATTATTGTGTGGGGTCCCTAGAGTTTAGTGATGGGTGATGGGGTCTTCACATCTCTACACCACCATGCTATCTCAAAACACTTTCATTTACTCTTTTAGTCTCCTTCCATCCTCTCATTAATACATTCAATTAAAGGATTAGGTTGTACAGAGTTACTCAACTGGGTAACAAATCAGACCACCTAAATAGAGATACAGCGTAAACTGTTTCTTTGCTTTGTTTAGGGTTGCATCTCAAAAATTTTATAACTTTCTTGTTTTGCAGATGCTTGAAGACAAATATAACAAGCAATTATTGAAGTTACAAATCAGAAGCAAAGAATCATCACTCAGCAGCACTGACATCAGGAAGTTATTCACCCAAAGTATTTCTGAAGTGTTGGAATGTAGACCTTCTCCCAGCTTCACACAAAGGTTTGGAGAAATTAAAACAGAAAATGACACCAAGTATAAAAGCGGCAGGAGAAAAGTAAGAAAGAGAGAGATAGAAGAAGAGGAACAGGATGAACAGCAACCAAGTGTAGGTGTGACAGAAGAGGAGTTCCTGCAGATGATAGACCTACGGCCACCCAACCCTGGGGTCGCAACTAGATCCCGAGTGAAGAGGTGCAATGTTTGCCAGTTTCGTGCACAAACCATGCTGTCCCTCTTCACACATATGAAGGGCCACATGGGCACACTCAAGGAGAGATGTGGAGATTGCAAGGTTCAGCTGTCCACTAACGAGGCACTGGAGACAGACAAGAAACAAATACACAGTGAACGTTCCCCAATGTGTGCCATCTGTCACTTAGATTTCACCACCAAAGATCAACTGTTTGACCACATGAACAAACACCGAGAACATCTGCCATTTGAGTGTCCATACTGTAACTACAAACTGACCAATATGGATGCATACAAAAAGCATGTCAGACTTACCCACAAGGTCAAGGCTGTGCGAGAACTCAATTTTGCCTGCAAGACTTGTCAGATTCACTTCTACACCCCAGATCATTTGTTATTACACCGAGTAAACCAGAATCACCAAGAAGTTGATCCCTTTGTGTGCAAGTCATGTGGGGCATCAAAGGCCACTGCAAATGATTTCCGAAGCCACATCTTGGAACACACAGAGGACGAGAGAGAAGCCATCAACCATGTCATCTGTGCTCAGTGTTTCAAGGTCTTTTTCTCAACATTCAAGCTGAACTACCATTTGGAAACCAAGCATGTCCAAGGGAATATGGAACCAGTAACAGCAGCAGCAGCAGCAGCAGCTTCACATGCATTGCCAGACTCCAGCACCTCTCATGAACTGTCTCAGAAGAAAAAGAAGAACAAAGGGCCATACCTGCGCTACCTGCGGGCTAACGAGAAGTATGAGTGCCTGAGGTGCCGGAGGAGGTTCAAGACGTGTGAGACTTTGGCAAACCATGTAAAGTTTTCACATGGGGGCAAGAAGAAGGTGGCAAGGAATGACTGCTCCTGCAATATGTGCGGCCGCAAGTTCAATGCCCTGCGTCGCCTGGCCAACCACATGAAGATCCACTCTGGCAACCGGCCCGTGTTTCAGTGTGAGGAGTGTGGCCAAATATACGGCAAGAAGGTGCAGGTGTTGGAGCACATACGCAACGACCACGCTGAGCAAGTCCAACGTCACCAGCAACAACAGAATGAGCTCCTCCAAGCCACTAGTAGTACAACAACAGCAACAACAACAGACCCCCTCCAAGCCACACATGCAACAATAACAACTACAACAACAACAACAAACCCCCTTACAGACAGTGGCACCAATCACCAGTCCATCATTGAGGTAGCAACAGCATCCACCACCTGGAGCCCCATCAAGAGTCCCTTCAAAGTGCCCACTGTTGAACAGACACAGGAGGCTGTTTACAGTCTCCTTCAACTCACCGACTTCTAGTTCTCAATATGTTATTTCTATTATAGCACTTCAGAGAGTCGAGTCCTATATCCCTTGTGTAGGAAAATTAATAGCTCTTCACAGGTTTTTAGCTCTTTATTTATTTTTATATCTCCTGGAGTGGCTGTTTCTTCCATACACTATGGAATTAATTCAATTAGTTATCTATACAGTACCAGTAAAATTAAGATGTTACTGGGTATAAAACATAAGCATTCTTCTTTGACTAACTCACAATTTTTATCAGAAGCAAGCACCCCTAATCCTTGAAAAAGGGAAATTGGGTGCTGTTTTGATGATAATGATGCAAGCATTCCTGACATTCAAAAGTTAAATTAATATTTCAGTTAACCTATAAATCACTAATAGTAATGTATACTTGGACAAACCCCAAATTATTTGAAATACTGTACTACAGTGAATACTTCAGCACATAAAGATTAATAATCACAATTAATAGAAGTGGAACCTTAAAACCTAAAATATGACAAACTGAAACACTGTACAGTACAGTAAAACCTCTCAGATAGAGTTGGATAGAGTTTGTTTGGATAACGGTTTCACAGATAACGACAGGATAGAAACATTTCCAAGCACGGCGGATAGCGAGTAATGCACCGGGGATAGCGAGGTAACTTGTTGCTGGCTCTTGTTGCTGAAGTGGTGTTAACGTGTTAAGGCTGCTGGATTCTGTACTATAGGCTAATAGCTAAACATGATGCTGGCATTGCTACTGAAAATGAGGGAATCAGAAGAGACATCATAGAGAGTGAGGATGTGTGCTCCCAGTAGACTGAAGCTAAACTTGACTCATCATGTCACCTCAATAAATGCACTCTAAACCAGCACCAGGTAATTTTATATACCTTCTGGCATGTCAAATATGTTTACTATTAAGTTTGTGTATGTGTGGTTGGTTATATATACTGCAGGTAAAAATTTAAAGTTGGGGGTAATTTGAAACAAGTCCAGCCTACTTTGATATATTTACATTTAAACTTTGCTCAGCGGATAGCAACTATTTTGCCAGACTACATGTGTCGCTATCTGTGAGGTCGTACTGTACAGTACTATAATCAAACTCTTTCATCATATTTCCATTTGGATATATGAATATTTTTTATGCTGTACTGTATACAGTATATATATATATACTGTATATATATGAGTAGGGCTCATCAGTCTAGAATAGTTGCAATGGATTGGAGTTACAGTACTTGAGAGGAGCATGTGGAGTTACTAGTTGGGATGGAGAAGGTAATGAGTGTATGAGAGATGTGGTATGAGTGAAAAGGCAATTGGTTTTGAGTGTAGAGTGGTTGAAAGAGTGAAGTGTAGTACATTGAGAGTATGTACAGGAGAGAAACGTGAGGGGCAGAGTAGGGCTTGACGAACTGTGGAGGAAGTGTTAGAACAGAGAATACTGGAGACACTTCTGCCGTGGCCACACCTTTGGGGGGGAGTTCCCGTAGGTAACGAGGCATCAGAGCTATAGATAGATAGATGTATATTAGTCTACTTGGCAAAGAGATAATCTTCAGGAACTTCCAGGCTGTCACCTCTGTCTTCAAATCCCTCTCCCCATGAGAGGTTGAGTGCCACATTCAAGAACATTCATGGTGTATACGATGGTGTGGTACCGGTACGATGACTATTGTTTGTCAATGAAGCCGTCGTACCAGTACTACACCATCGTTAACACCACGAACATTCTTGCAAACGGCCCTGAGAACCACAGGTTGTCCCTCGGCTGACACTTCTATAGTCCTCTTGCTCTGCCTTTTCTAAGTTTTCTTCTACCCTATGCCTCCTCCAGAATTCCTTCCTCTCCACTCAACATGCCTTTGGACTCTTTCTCTCCGGTTCTGTAATAAAATATGTTGTTACAATACATAAGCACCAAATGACCACATCCAAAAATCCCGCTACCATCACTGTAAAATTTTACCATTACCATCACTGTAAAATTTTTATCATTACCATCACTGTAAAATTTTTACCATTACCATCACCGTAAAATTTTCACCATTACCATCACCGTAAAATTTTTACCATTACCATCACCGTAAAATTTTTACCATCACCGTAAAATTTTTACCATTACCATCACCGTAAAATTTTTACCATTACCATCACCGTAAAATTTTTACCATTACCATCACCATAAATTTTTTACCATTACCATCACCGTAAAATTTTTACCATTACCATCACCATAAAATTTTTACCATTACCATCACCGTAAAATTTTTACCATTACCATCACCGTAAAATTTTTACCATTACCATCACCGTAAATTTTTTACCATTACCATCACCGTAAAATTTTTATCATTACCATCACCGTAAATTTTTTACCATTTCCATCACCGTAATTTTTTTACCATTTCCATCACCGTACAATTTTTACCATTACCATCACCGCCGCCGCCCTGCCACCATCGTTTTTTAATAATTAATTAATCAATTAATTAATCTTTTTTTTTTAAATATATTATTTGTATTTTTTTTTTATTATTATTTTTTTTTAAATAATTATTAAATAATTATATTAAATAATTATATTAATAATAATTAATAACGTTAAAATGTCGTCGCCGCCGACGCCGACGCCCCGCTGCCGACGCTGTCTAATACTGTACAGAATATAATACAGTTGCAGAGGTCAAGATGGTTGAACACAGGGTCTTTTACAGGAGATACTTAAGAAAAAGTTAAGGCTAGAAAATATTAATCTTTATCTTTGGTGAAATTACTCCGTCTATAAAATCCAATTATTTTGCAATGCAAATTTTGCGACGAAAAGTTTAAAAATGCCGCATGCAATACTTAAAAATTACTTATCCAAAAGCCTTGGCATTACAAATTTTTCATGGAAAGACATAGCACTCTCCACCTCTCTAACACATGTCTCTTCAACAAAGTATATTCTCTCTGATGTTATGTGTGGTGTGCTCTTTGTAAATAGCACGAAATCACACCAGGAAAACTGACTGACTGCAAGTTGTATTTGAATTTGGGTGTACCACGGTGAGGAGGTCTTTAGTTTTGGTACACCATTCCTCAGTTCCAAATAATATGTCCCATCACGAGCAATCTCTTCTCCACTCAGAAACCTGTGTTTACTGGGACATTTTATCTCTACCAAACCTTTGCCACAACATTTGCAGGATACAATGCCATCGGGACTCGCACGAACCAGTGGATTGTCTTCCCATATCATAAGGCCAGAATTGACCACCTTTGCACCTTTATGATTTTTTTTTAAAGATTCCTCATACAGTTTCCTAGCCACTGGTTCATGTTTAATCCCATACTTAGTATCATTGTTCCCCGCAAATGTTGATTCGCCCATTATCATTTTAACAATGTAATTATCATTTTCATTTCCCTTATACCTAGCAGCCTTGTGCAGCGTGCTCGCTGTGAGGGCACCTATCCTCTGACGTTTCCATGTTTGGCTTTTGTGTTGTTTTTTAGTTGTTTTAAATATTTTAATTCTGATATTTTCACTAATTTCATTTTTTAAAAAATCTACAAAAGATACATCACAGGCCCTATTTTTATATATAGTTACCAGATCAGGGATACTTGGTGGTGGTGAAGGTGGAGTGTATCCTTGTAAGACACCTAGCATGACAGCATTGTCATTACTCAATGCCACATCCAGCATGTCTGCATCCATGTCACTGCTGGTATATCCTGTATTCACCTCTAATATTGGGTTAAAATTACAAGGATAAGGTTTCACTGCCTGTGGTGTAGTTCCGTCACTCCTGTGAAATTATCAAGCATGGATGTGAGAATGGATGAAGTGCATTATACCATTCTGGATTTAATACATATGGAGAAATCACTCATCCTTCTTTCAGTCCAACAATAACACTTACTCACTTTCAAGGTCTCTGTACATGCTGTAAGGCAATAACAACAGTTGCAGCCAAGGCAGTAAGGGAACAAGATTGAACAAAGCAAATATGAAAACTAAATATAGTATACTTGTACACTGTACAGAAAATAAGACTACCATAAATGCAATAACAAACTAAACTGACTAGAGACATGAAGTACATAAATTTGTGTGTAGATGATGTTGACATAGTAACATATAATACCTTACCTGCAGTCAATGGAATCAAGTCTACAATTAGATTTACCCAAGCTGTGAGGCTTGTCCCAAGTACTCGCCACATCTGTACATGACTGCTGCCCCTTTTTTTCTGTGTATTCTGCCACAGCAAAAAGAAGTGCAACAACATGTTTGCATCCACCATCATCCCTGGAAGACATACATATATTTAATTACTATGTAAACATTATTTTCTTGATATATGTGCACTTTTGTTTACTACAATACTTGCATATATATACTATAATTTTATCCCTGAAAAGTAAGAAATGAGATGCTGCATTTCAATACATATCAAGTTAGGTGTACTGTATCTATAATTTGATTGTTAAATTTTGTTAAGTTAGAGTATCTACCCACCCTATACATTGGCATCCACCTGTGTATACATCACCATTAGATGCTGCAAGCAGCCATACAGTGTAGGGGTTCTCTTTCTGTTTTGTTTGCCGGATGCATGTTGCTCGTATGAAAATAGTATTGTGCAGCATATTTTTTACCATAATATTTCTAATATGGCTAGCTGTATATAACAGGTAACCTCTCCCCTTTTCAATTTCCTGTATTTTCCCTGAAGGCCAGTTTTGCTTCAGCAGCAAATATGTATAGCAGTGTGCTTTGGTTATATGTGGGATACAGTCTAACTCTTTCTTCCAGTCTGTTAAAGTTGCCGGGTGAGGGAACACTTCATATTTTCCACATATTTCTATTGTCCTCCTCTTCTTACTGATTTCTTCATTATCATTTTCTTGAATTTCTTCTAAAATCTGGGGAGATTGTTGAGCTCTTCTAACCATATCCAGAAGTTGTGATTTTACATATCCAGAAGCAGGTACTCCTCTTCCTTTTAAGAAGCTTCTCAACTCCCCAACTGTCCACTTACTTATATCTGTAAGTAAGTTAAAGGTTAATTTCAGTTTTACTCCAATTTTTCCAAATAAGCAACGCCCCTCATTTTGTATGAAAATTAGCATCATAATGAGTAGTGTATGATGAAGAGAATTTCTATATCACCAATGAAACATAAGTAGTTTCCATATTTGTCACTAAACTTTGTAACTATTTAAACAGTTTTACAGTATGATACATACCTTTACTCATCGCAGAATTCGAGGAAGTAGTCTGAGCCTGCTGTTCGCAGTGCTCATAACTAGAAGAAGACGACTCCATAACCCGTGAAAAGAAAATATGTATAGACTTTGCGTTGTGAACGTCGTCTACTCGTAGCACTCGATCGCCGCCATGCACTTATTGTTTATGTTTACATTCAAAGATTTATCGACATCGGCTTCTCTTATTATTTTTGCATATATGTCATCAATTATATCATACAAAATTCTTATAAAATAGTATTGAATGCTTTTATGGCAAAAATAATTTTTTTAATAACCAGTTTTCAGTACTCCCATGAAAAATACTATCAATTAACTTTTCTTGCGAATCTGGCAGTCCTTTGCCAGTTTGTGGATGGGGGAATTATCACCTTCATGATGTGATCATGACCTCCCCCTACCTGACACCCCACCCAACAATTTCCAGAGTTCCCTCCCTACTTCACCACACACACACACACACACATACACATACAAACTTATCTATTCATACCATGTATATCTATGTGAAGACTGAAGATGTAAGTGTATGTATTATAATATGTATATAATATACTGTATATAGTTAATTTAAGAGATATTTCAATTGTAATTGTAATTCCCATTCATGATCAATCACTAACTTATTATGTATTTTCAGCTCTTTGGCTGCCAAATCAATAAACCTTTCATTATTATTATCATTATTAATGTGCCGACCATATGGAGCCGTGCGTAAGCGAGTTGCGATGTTTAAACAAGTTACCCCTTCAATTCGTCGGGACCAGCCGTTTTCAAAATTGGTGCGGGAATGGAGTACAGTTGGCCAATATGCCAACCGGAGACACGGTAAGTTGGCAACACTGATTTCACAGGAAGGAAGAGGAAGTACGATTGTGTTGGTGATTCTGATTCATTCTATTTTCATTCTTATTGTTTTTCGTGTGATTCATACCATTATATTAATTAATTAGTGTATTTCGTGTGATTCATGCCATTTTCTTAGGTAGGGTAAAGTTTTTGTGTGATTCATGCCTTTTTCTTAATTGGTGTTTATCGTGTGATTCATGCCATTTTCTTATTGTTTTCGTGTGATTCATGCCATTTTCTTAGATACCGGTATTTTTTTTCGTGTGATTTATGCCATTTTCGTACTGTTTTTCGTGTGATTCATGCTATTTTCTTAAATACCGGTAGTTTTTTTGTGATTCATGCCATTTTCCTACTGTTTTTCGTGATTCATGCAATTTTCTTTACATGTTAGGTAGTGTTATTTTATTGATGCCAGTTTCATAGACTGTTTTTCGTGTGATTCATGCCATTTTCATAGTTTTTGTGATTCATGTGACCTGAACTGACCTGACCTAGTCTAACCTGAACCAAGGGAAATTAATGGGACTTAATAATAAGGGCATACTATCTGGACCTAACCAGGGCAGACTACAGGAACTTAATTATGGGGGTGCGGTAGTAGGGGACAGGCTTGGGGTGGGTAGAAAGCCTGTCTCCTATTCCTGCACCCCCCTAACTCCCAGTCCCGATAGTCTGTTAAAGTTATGTCCCGGTAGTCTGTTAAGGTTAAGTCCCGGTAGTCTGTTAAGGTCAGGTCCCGGTAGTCTTTTAAGGTCAAGTCCCGGTAGTCTGTTAAGGTTAGGTCCCGGTAGTCTGTTAAGGTTAGGTCCCGGTAGTCTGTTAAGGTTAAGTCCCGGTAGTCTGTTAAGGTTAAGTCCCGGTAGTCTGTTAACGTTAGGTCCTGGTAGTCTGTTAAGGTTAAGTCCCGGTAGACTGTTAACGTTAGGTCCTGGTAGTCTGTTAAGGTTAAGTCCCGGTAGACTGTTAACATTAGGTCCTGGTAGTCTGTTAAGGTTAAGTCCCAGTAGACTGTTAACGTTAGGTCCTGGTAGTCTGTTAAGGTTAAGTCCCGGTAGACTGTTAACGTTAGGTCCTGGTAGTATGTTAGTTAGCAGGTCCATCCGCCCCCGTGATGATGCGCCCTAAGTCCATTCGCCCTGTAAGTTGGGGCACATCTAGTTTTGTGTCTTGTTTAAGCAAAGTAACTGATGTAGTTTGTCTCTAATCATGTCTGGCCTATCTTGCAGTTTTTTTTTTTTTAATATGTCGAATATGCAATAAAGAGGTTTTCATGACAAGTATAAATTATCCTATATGCAATACATTTTTTTTTTTAATATATTAAAACTATTATTACATCCAATGTGTAATATTTTTTTTAAATTACATTTATCATGATGACTAAAGGTTTTCAAACTTTTGGGGCGCAACAACTCAATATTGAGCAGTTGGGGTGCATCAAACTACCGATGAAGTAGATTCGCCCCAACTTCTGGGGCAAATGGACTTGGGGCGCATCGTCACTGGGGCGGATGGACTGTAAACCATCTGTTAAGCTTAAATCCCGGTAGTCTGCTAGGGTTAGGTCCTGGTAGTCTGCTAAGGTTAGATCCTGGTAGTCTGCTAAGGTCCAGATTAGTTTAGGTCAGGTCAGGTCTGCTTAATTCCAAAACAAACTAATACTATTTGTGCTGCCAAAAATGGGAAAACCCAAACCATATTTTTGCAAAAAGCTGGGTGATGGGGTATGGCCAAAACAGGATATTTGCACAATAAATAGATGTTATAATTGAATGAATCACATGGAAAACTATAGGAAAACTACAGTAAGCTCTGTCTGAAAGTAACGCACATATGTAACTCGGAAAATTTGCCCATCAAAGTATATATTAGAAATACAGTTCTACTTAGGTCACATTAATATTATATTTATAAAATTATATATCTTGTGTATGTGTAACTCTGATTGAATTCCATGATTATTAGCAAGTTACACACCTATCCATAAATTCAACCCTAGGTCAGGTGGTTTAGCTCTCTATTGACTTTTGACAATCTAATATTAAAAATGGTATTATTCTAGAAATACTCCATGCTCATATACAATCTATTGACATCACATTCTTGTGATACTGACCATTCTAAGACTCTTTTCTTGTATGGCATTTTTGTTGCAAATCTTAAATTTCTGAGATATCCCAAACCTCCCCTGCTGGTATTCTAAAATTATACCTGTCTTGTAGTGTATTGTACTACATTTTTTAATACTTTATTCTAACATTAGCCAACTGATTGTAAATGTGCATATGGAATTATTGGCATCATCTGTAAATTAACCTCTTTACTTAAATACAGTACATTTACTTTTTATTACTTCACAGTTTGTGTCAGGAAGGAACTCGCCTCTTTCATCACCATACCATAGCCTACCGTATACATTTGCTGCAGTAGTATGCTTCATAGGCTAATGTAAGAGGCATCGTCCAGCCCTACCCAGACCAGTACTGTGATAGAGAAGTGAATAACCAAAGAAAAAGATGAACCAGGAAATTAGAAGGAAGGTAAGAATTATTTTACTTAAGACTTGCAACATTATTTTTATATACTTGGGAGAGCAAATCCAAATCTGATTGCAGCCTTATGCATTGTTATATGTCCAGTATTGATGCTAGGCTGTTGGTAGATAGCTTCAGGGTGAAACTACATGATTCACGTACAGCTGGGCCATCCACACTCTCACACCTATTAGGCGTACCTATGCGCAAATTAATATTAAGTGGAAGTGATTTTTCAAAGAAAATTACCAAAATTAATTAATACAAACTAAGGAATGTTTGTGCACGAATGAAAATTCAACGAGTTTTAGTGATAACTGAAATTTCCTCCCCACTGTCACTCACGCATAACCCCTTTATAGTGAACTACTTCTCAATACGGGCATTTTTCATATTTTTAATACATATCCCGGTACAGACATTTGATATGGTGAAAAGTGCAAGTGATTGTATGAGAAAATTGCAAAGAATAATTAATATAAACTAAGGAAATGTGATTGTATGAGTAGAAACTCATGAATTATTGGTGATAACTGAACTTGTCAACTCATCTCGCACTACACTCACGCTATTAGGCCTAACCTTTTAGAATGAACAACCTTTAAAAACATTCATTTTCCATACTTTGGGCTCAAGTTTAGAATTATTTTTTGTCACTAGCTGTGTATGGGAACCAGAGATACGAGTGAAAGCACACGTAGTTTTGAGAGTGGGTGTACAGGCACAGTCAGTCATACGCATCAAATTTAAGCCCTCGGATATCTCTGATCTTCTGATAATCTTTTTCCATATCTGTAATTGGAGGTCCAACTGTATATATAATATATATATTGTACAGTACAGTACTTTAATATGTTATGTTTATGTGTAAAGGAAATTTTTTTTTATACTCTAATGTGGTATCGACGGATTTTCTTATCGACGGCCATCTTAAGAACCTAACCCCCGTCGATAACAAGGGAGTACTGTACTGTAATTGCCAATATAAAAGTCAGGCTTCCCATGTCTCCAGAAAGTTGCATTCTTTATTTAATCTTTCCCATGATGGGTATTGAGACATTGTATGTCTCTATGTAAACTTTTCATGATATAATTCTTCAATATTAATTTTATAGTTACCCTTTAGTATGATAAATGCAATAATATGGTTACTAGAAGCCTAGTCTACAGTATGTCCAGTGTTAAAGCATAAAAAAAGAATAATAGATAAATAAATGAAGCATGATGAGTTTTGTATTCCTGAATTTTTGTATTCATACCATCTGCAGCTATATTAATACTGAAAAAGATCAGCAGGACTGACAGTGTGCATCGTCTGGTGCTGAAAATTTCCAATATTTTCCAGGTTCTGTGTGTGTTTAAAGACCTTCACCGTATGCGCCAGACTGTCTTCCAGGGAGATACCACCACCCTCTCAGGTGAGCCACAGTCTCAGTTCAAAGTTTGTATTCAGTAGCCCATGTTAAACTTGTGAAACATCTGACACAGCACTTAATTAAAATAATCCTGACTTCCCCCATGGCATATGATGGCATAAATTTACATTAAAAATCATCACACACAGAACATATATATACAGTATATGTATATATATATATATGTATAAATACAGTATATATTTTTTTTATGTTTCAAACACTGGCATGGGCCTCATGAATTATATTATCATGGCCTAAGCCATATATTGCAAGCTCACATGCTGAAGTATATATAAGTACAAAGATCATGGCAGAAATGACTGTTGGGAGCAGGTCATTCATGTGTCAGATAGTTCAAAACCTCAACAAAGTTTTGGTACAATCATGGTTGCCAATTTTTTTTTATTAAGTTTCATTATCGCATTTCTCGTTATGGTCCACCAATTAGGTGCGATAATGGAATATCCTTTACCAACTGTGTCTCGACTGTTTTCACACATCAAAATTGTTTTTCCCTCCCAACACAACATCTCTCCATCTCCTGTCAAGAGGAAGGTCAAGATTTTTTATTTCAAGTTCTTCCTGTTTTTTTTAAGGCAGCCTTTTAGGAGAATATTGTATCAGTTTTGTTAATTTGTAGGCATCTTCAGGTGATTCCTTCATCAAAGGGACACTTTTTACAGTATCACTCACAGCAAGATTCATTGCATGACAGTAACAGTGTGTGAAGAGATATTGTGGTGCAGATTTCTTGAGAATGGTGGCAACTCCATTTTTACTGCCAGTCTTTGTAGCATAACCATTGTTTGCCATTCCTTACACATAACCATAGCATTTCAGAACACTTTCCTCTATTCTTTGATCAAGTGATTTACAGTACCAACACCACAGTTCCTATGGATTTCAATAATTCTTACCTATTGATAATTTGGACTCTATTCCTTCTCGGTACTGTATATCTATTTCTACTGATCACACTCAATTTTTTATATTTGTGTCAAACCAAAATTTCACAACCATGTAATAGTGTGTATTTTATCATGAGAGTTGGGGGTGTTTGATGTAAATTGGGTTGATTAAATTAAGTCATTATTTAAATTAAGTCATGATTTAAATAAGGTGCTAGTGAAAACAAATCAGTGATTTAAATAACCTGTATGTTTATAAATAAAAGGAAAAAGAAGGAAAACTAAAGCAAATGTTTTTGATGGCCAACTATTGTATGATGTTACTGATGACCAACAAAACCATAATACTGTATTGTTTATAAGCTCTGGTCCCATTTCTTTGGGATGTGCTTTGGTAGCCCAGGCATATAGGGCCAGCCCCTATATAGACCAGGAGGCTATTCTGCCCCGGGAGAACATCAACAACAACAACTGGATTGTTTATTGGTATTCTCATCATTATAACAACTTCAACTACTCTAACACCAGGCTCAGAGGGATTACTATATATGGCACTAGAGAAAGCATAGGAGTGGTAGAAAAATGTTAGATAGGAGAAAGGAGGAGATCAAACTATAAACAAAGGCTTTACAGTATACAGTATATATATGGGATAAAAGGCAGGTATGGGACAAAAAGAACATGAAACGTGGGAGAGAGAAGATCAGTTAGAGAGGGAGGCTGGGTTCTTCAAAATGGGTCACAAAACTACCAACCATTATTATTTGTTACATTTTTCTTTTCAGCTGCTCGTGAAAAGATAAACTCCGAATTCTGCAAGCACAAAAATGAGACCAGTGTCGACAAAATTGAAGAAGTAAGTCCCAGATGCTATCTGCTAAACCTACAGTACTGAATCTTTTTATTTGAATGTCTATCTATCTATTACCTTAATCCTCGAAGGGGTGGCCACAAATGAATCGCCTCAATGAATCCGTTTCCCGCACTACTCTCTCTAATTTCTCCTTCCATGCTTCCATATTTACATAACACTGTTCCTTAATATTTAAACTTCTTCACTTCCTCCATCCTTTCACCTCTCAAAGTTGTTGTTGTTGAAGTTCCTCAAGCTACTTTCTGTTATCAACACAGTATATCCTGCCCAGGGGGGCTGACTTTATTCTCTGTGAATATTAGTCATCCTCCACAGGGCTTTCTAGTGGATTTGGCGAGATCTGTCCACATGGATTAAAAATCCACTTGACGTGTACTGTAACCGGAGGCTCCCCCCCCCTTTTTTTTTTTCCCCTACTGCTGTGTGGACCACCAGCTCACAGGGGGTGCATTTCCATGTAGCAGTGTAAACTTCGTCCCCCTTTATGGTCCCTTCATGGCTGGTCTCATGGAAGGTGCAGCCCCACCTGTAGCTCTTGTGGTAACTTTCCCCCCAATCTCCCTGGTGGTCGCAGGCCCCCAGACTCCCTGGTCCAGTAAGCTCTGGTCCCATTTCCCTGGGATGTGCTTCGGTTGCCCAGGCATATAGGGCCAGCCCCTCCTTTATTTAATGGGTTTTTTCACTGCGACCAGAGTGTACCAGGGGTCTGTGGGGCAGGAGGCCATTCTGCCCCGGGAGAACTTCAACAACAACAACCCTATCATATGCCTTTTCCAGGTCCATCAAGGCAGCATGCAGTTTTCTGCCTTTCCCAAGGTATTTCTCCATTGCAAAGATCTGATCCACACAGCCTCTTCCCTTTCTGAACCCTCCCTGACTTTGTTCTCAGTTACTTCAATCAGTCTCTGTAAAAATCCTCCCATACACCTTTTCTGGCACACTAAGGAGGTTTATTCCCCTATAGCTACCACATTCATCCCTACTCCCTTTACCCTTGTATAGAGGTATGTCTCACTGTTGCCAAGTCAAGTTACATAAGTCAACATCTACTCTAATACTGCTTGCCCCCCATGCTTCAGCATTTCTGCAGTTATCCCATCTACTCCTAGGGCCTTTCCCAAGGTCTTCCCTTCCTAGTTCTCCATATATAATCTGTCTTCTACCACCCACCTCCATCTCCATGCCTGTCACTACTACATCTTCTTTTGTCCTATTGTTCATCAATCAATCAAAATGCTTTTTCTACACTCCTTTTTCACATCCACTCACTGTAATTCCATATTCCCTTTTTTTTTTTTCTCACTGAACCGAATCAAATTGATTAATTCAACCAGTATGGTTTATATCATTACTTTAGATTGTATGGTTTACTCTGTTACTATACCATTGCAGCTTTTTTAGTAGTTTTGTATAATGGTATCAGAAATAGAAAGTTGTATTATACAGTAATACTGTACATATTTACAGTACTGTTTTTCAAAGTTATGTTGTGTGCAAGTCTGTTTGATTTGTAAGGTTAAACTATATTGAATTTTTAGTGATATTTGTTGCTTAGGAGATTAATACAGAATTTTGTCTTATCAGTTGATTGCTAAAGGACAGGAGGTGGCAAAGGTACTAAGTGTTAATGTCATCCAGGCAGAACAGCATGATAGTGGAATGTACAGTGAGTATACAACTTCCTTTAGTTGCACTTTATTTTATTTTCCTCTAGTTATTGTTTAATATCAATCAATCAATTATTGTTGTTGAAGTTCCTCAAGCTGTCTGGCCGAGCAGCCCCTAGCTGCTGAGGAAGGCCATGGCCTGAACCAGGCTTTCTCACAGTGCCCTCAGAGAGTGTATGTTGTGTTGTTGGTGAGTGTGATTGTGGACATTGCAGTCTTCCATAATGTGTTTAATAGTGAGTGAGGTGCTGGGGGATGCAAGGATGGGGATACGAGAGGGAATGGGAGTGAATGATGTGTATGAATTGTTTAAGTTGATTGTAGTGAGGACAGCAGTAGAGGTAGTAGGGTATAAGTCACAGAAGAGGGGTAAGAAAGGGAGTGCTTGGTGGTCGGAAGAAGTGAAAGATGCAATAGAGAAGAAAAGGAAGGCATACAAGAGAACTTTACAGAGGAATGTGTCGGAAGAAGTGAGAGAGAGATGGAAGAGAGAATATAATGTATGTAAGAGACAAGTGAAAAGGATAGTGAGTGAAAGTAAAAGGAGAGTGGATGAGGAGTTTGGAAGGAAACTGAATGAAAAGTTTAAAGAGAACAAGAAACTATTCTGGAAGGAGGTTAAAAGAGAAAGAGGAGAAGGAAAATCTGGTAGTGTGAGAATGAAGAGAGAGGATAGAGTTACTGTGAGTAGAAGTGAGGAAGTGAAAGAAGTGTGGAAGAGGCATTTTGATCGTTTGATGAATGAGGGGACGGGTGGGGAGGCAGTGGTGACATGCATGGGGATGGAGGCAGGTAGTAGACGACAGGATGCTCAGGGAGAAGTAGGAAGGGAAGAGATTAGGAAAGCAATAGGTAAGTTGAAAATGGGAAAGGCACCGGGGGTGGATGGGATAACGGCTGAAATGTTAAAGTATGGGGGGGAGGTAGTGGTGGAGTGGATGTTGCTTATATGTACATTGGCATGGAGGCAGGGAGAGGTGCCAGAGGATTGGAGGAGGGCTATAATTGTACCTTTGTATAAGGGGAAGGGGAGTAAGGAGGAGTGTGGTAGTTATAGGGGAATAAGCCTTCTTAGTGTACCGGGGAAGGTGTATGGAAAGGTTTTAACTGAGAGACTGATGGAAGTGACAGGGAATAAAGTTGGTGAGGAACAGGGAGGGTTCAGAAAGGGTAGAGGATGTGTGGACCCGATATTTGCGCTAAAATCAATAGTGGAGAAATATATAGGGAAGGGTAAGAAGTTGTATGCTGCCTTCATGGACTTGGAGAAGGCATACGATAGGGTTGATAGGAGAGCTATATCAGAGGTGTTGGGGGATCTCTACTGAAAGGTATTGAGGCTTTTTATGCAGATGCAAAAGCATGTGTGCGGGTAGAGGGTGATCTGAGTGAGAGTTTTAATATTAGTGTAGGGCTGAGACAGGGATGTGTTATGTCACCATGGTTGTTCAATATATATATGGATGGGTGTATGAGAGAGATGAAAGCCAAAGTGAATGGTCTGGGGGTGAAATTGAGGCTGAATGAAGTAAATTGGTCCTTGGCGGCAAGTTTGTTTGCAGATGACACTGTGCTGATGGCTGAGAGTGAAAGGGAGTTGCAGAGAGTGGTGGACGAATTTCAGTCTGTATGTAAGCGAAGGAAACTGAAGATGAATGTGGGTAAAAGTAAAGTGATGGTGTTTGAGAGAGCAGAAACTGAAGTGATCGACTTTGCTACACCTTACAGAGTGGAAGTACCAACTGGGACGAAGTGTGAGATAACCCTGAGGGGTGAGAGGATGGAGGAAGTGAAGGAGTTTAAGTACCTGGGGACAGTTATGTGTAAACATGGAAGTATGGAAGGAGAAATTAGGGAGAGAGCAGTGAAGGGTAGACAGGTCATAGGATCACTGGGGAAGATAATGAAAGGTAGAAGTGTGAGTATGGAAGTGAAAAGGGGACTGCGAAATAGTTTAATCTTGCCAACACTGATGTATGCGTCGGAGACATGGACATGGAGTAGGGCTCATCAGTCAAGAATAGGTGCTGTGGAAATGAGTTATCTGAGAGGTGCATGTGGACTGACAAGGTGGGATGGAAAAAGTAATGAGAGTGTGTATAAGAGATGTGGTATGAGTGAGAAGGCAATTGGTATTGAGTGTGGAGTGGTTGAGAGAGTGAAACGTAATACGTTGAGGTGGTTTGGACATGTAGAGAGAATGCAAGGTGAGGAGTTTGTAAAGAAGGTATATGGAAGTGAAGTTGTGGGATGTGGTGTGAGAGGCAGACCACCAGTAAGATGGCAGAACAGAGTGGAAGAGTATGTAAAGGAGAGAAACATGAGGGGGGAGTATTTGACCAGGGAAGACTGGAGACTTTTCTGCCGTGGCCATCCCCTTCGGGGGAGTTCCCGGAGGGAACGAGGCGTCAGAGCTATAGATAGATAGATAGCCGGGTGGTGGCCACACCGCAGCCTGGCCAGGTGGACTCTATCCTCATTGGGGAAGGGAGGATTCAGATGGGTGGATGTCAGGAGGTCGTGCATGCAGCTGTCCCATTTTTACATTTGTTACCTTTTGTGCTTATTGTCTGATCGTTGTTGCAGTGCATATTGATTTTCTCATTGATGCTCCCCATGCCTCATTAATTTCACACTTGTGAATTCCATTTCATTCTTGTTAATTTATTTATTTCTTTTCAGAAGTTAAACTTCGTCCTGAAGTGGTCACAATTGACAACAATCCATATACCCCAATGCCTGATCATATGATTGGCCCTTTCAAAAAGAAGAAAACCAAATGCCAGGAAGACTCTTAAGCATTTATTCCTTGGCTTGGCTTGGTCTCAGTCCAATTTTGTATCCAGCAAGCTAACAAGACACTTAACTATAATGGAACCTCTTAACAATCAACATACAAGTTCTTATAGAGAATGTTGGTAGGTACTTGTAATTTTGTTGTGATATCAGAACAGATGTTTAAATTGATAAGCTGTCATCAAATGGCTTTATAAAGCAAGGGAAATTTCTCTCCCTGTGGGACTTGAAACACTGAGCATATAACAAAATTCTGACATGTTTATAACAAAATTTGTGTACAAACCTACTTTGACATGTAAATACAGTACTGTATAGTGTAAATAGTGTAAAAGTGAATATTGAGTTGTGGTCATTCTGAGCTGGCTACCCATCCTAAAGATGTCCATTTAGTCTTCACAAGTACATCAGCAAACAGCTAAGGATTGTACTTCAATATCCTGTATCAGTTATTTATGTAGTGTGATTGGTTTACAAGCTATTAGCAGTCAATTGTGTTGTTTACAGTGACCGTGAGTGCGGGAGACAGTGCAAGACAGAGATGAGCTGCCATGGGAGATAAGGTTTAATGGTAAAAAATAATAAGCATATACTGTACATATATCAAAATTGGGATAGACATAGCCGAGCACTCAATGTTCACTCCTGCATAACATACCGAGTCCTTCTGGAAGTTTGAATTGTATTTGCAGATCCTCTAATATATTAACCCATAGACAATGGGGATTATCTTGAATCATCTGGGGTTAAGACATATATGCATCATAAGACTTTTTCATTTAGGAAAATGAACTTGATTAATTCCAACAAGACATATCATCTGGTTTTAGTCTGAGGAAATTTGAAAAAAGATAATTATCCGCTAATAAGTTTACATATTGTAGTAGACACAGTAGTTTAAACATTTTGGTGTTAGAATATTTGTAAATAAATAAATGATGATATTTTGTATAAAGTGAACAGTTGGTTGGTTGTCTCGAAGTAATAAATTGGAAAGGTACAAGAATTATTTCTTTTCCCTTTACAGAATGTCTAAAGGTAAAGGAAGAAACAATCCAGGGTGGGAAAATGAGGGAGAAGCATGTGACATACATGCAATAATCGTACTGTACTTGAATTACATTACATGTAATACATTTCTGACAATTTCAGACAAATCATGAAATTATGTGGGAAATTGAGAGAAGGGACAGTACTTAAAACATAGATATAAAGATATATGACAGATGAAAAGGTCAGTATGGTTAGCTCGGGACCAAGGAAGTGTTAAGAGCATTTCTATATTTCAATTTATTTGCACTAAAACAGACACATACACACATCACTTGTCCTATCCTGTTTTCTAATAGAGATAAACGGGACTGCCCAGAGCCATACCCATTTAATGTACATCATTTATTTTATGCTTAATATGTGTTTAATCATAATAGCAAAAGAGATATGGTCACAAATTTTACAATCCAACTTTGATGGCATGATTTGAGTGGATATAGGAACTTGAAATGGAAATTTAATTCAGAATTTTAACCACACAGTTGCCTTGATATCTATTTTAGCCCCTTGTCCCAACACTAAGCAATTTGAGTAAGAAGCTGACGATATACAGTATAAAGAAATGAGAATCATGAATCCATTCAAAGGAATCTTAAAAAAATATATCATGAGTAAATTTCTAGCGTTAGTGGGTGCAATTAATTTAATACAGCTTTTTCCCTAACCATTAAGGTTAGGCCAAGGCAGATGTTTGATAACTTCTTCGCCTCATTTTGCAAAGTTTTACTGGGGGA
The DNA here is from genome assembly GCA_034508575.1 of Petrolisthes manimaculis. Lineage (NCBI taxonomy): Eukaryota > Metazoa > Arthropoda > Malacostraca > Decapoda > Porcellanidae > Petrolisthes > Petrolisthes manimaculis. The sequence goes on along the minus strand of JAWZYT010003976.1, from coordinate 149,785 downwards.
CTGCCCTTCCATTTCAAATTGGCTGTACAGTACTGTACACTCCCTGTCCCAGGTGAACCCCCAGAGGGACATTATGTAACAATTTTTGCAATATCTTTCAATATTTTGCTGAAATGTACCAAATAATTTAAAGGACTACTACTCATGTTAAACTCAACATATACATAGGCAAACTTTCACCAATATAGATATTGAAATTAAGACACTCTTTGACACTAGTGGCATTCAATACCAAAAAGTAATACAGTGTATAAATAGGCATGCATTCCTATACTTGCTAATAAGTGGTTTTACATAATACAGTTGTACCAACACTTGCTGCCAAACTATATTGAGGATTCCCAATGTTTAAAGCTGCTGCCAGACTGTCTTCATCATCAAACTTGTGATAAACTATATATTACAGAAAGACAGCTCTGAGTGAGGGGAAACATTTGAATATACTTGTACAATCACTGATCAACATTCCTACAACAATCTCTATTCTAGCCCTGTGGAGGATGATTAATATTCACTGAGAATAAAGTCAGCCCCCCTGAGCAGTATTGACTGGAGTAATAAATGGCAGATAAGTTATATTAGTCATGTTATATAGTTTGGAAGAAGTGAGAGAAGACCAAATTGGCAATACAGTACAAGCTTGGAAATAAAATATTAAATGAAGCAGAGAAAGAAAGAGATTTAAGGGTAATGATAAATAAGAAATTGACACCAGAAGATCATATAAATGAAAAAGTGAGAAACATGTATACATTGTCAGCAAATTTGAGAGTGGTCTTCACTTATTGAAATGAAGAAATGGTCAAGAAAATAATCACATCCTTGATTAGGCCTACCTTGGAATATGCTGCAGTAGTAGGCTATGTAACCCACATCTAGAGAAACACACCATCAAATTAGAAAAAGTACAAAGAGCAGCAACAAGGTTAGTACCAAGTCTAAAAGAACTAAGCTATGAAGAAAGATTAAAGAAACTGAAATTGCGTTTTTGGTTTACAAATGTGTCACAGAAAAAGAAAAAATAGATAAGGAATACCTACAATGAGAGGTCACAGTAAGAAATTAATTAAAAGAAAAGGAGACAAAGATATACAGATATACAGTGCTGGCGGTTAGAAATGTCGCGGTGATGTAAACAACCTGTTCCTATTGATGAGTGGAAAATGGTCTGTGTGAAAATAGTTTTAATGAGGATACTCACCTAAATTAGTAACTGATAGGGTACCCTTGATTCTTTTTTAACATGTTGAGTCGTTTGGGAAGGAAGTCAGCCAAATTATGAAGGTATTCCAAGATAATATTGTCCTAGATATCTTGTATGGCTGCTTAAAGGCGTGGAAGTGAAGATGTGTCACCATCCTTTTGTTGCCGTTTAATATACGCCCATAAGTTTTCGATTGGGTTTAAGTCTGGTGAATTTGCTGGCCAAGGTTTTAGGAGAGTAACACCACAGAATTCAAACCAATTGGTAATTAAATGAGCGGTATGGCAAGGAGCACCATCTTGCATAAAATAATCAAAGTTGCATTTCTCCATACACTCGTCTAGCTCATCAAGTATGAGTTCAAAGTAATTATCTTTATTCATACGAACATTCTTAGGTAAAAAAAACAACTTTCCCACACCATAGTACGAAAAACAGGCACACACCATCAATGAATCAGGATGTTTTACTGTGTGGTTAAGATATCTGGGGTCATGGGAATCACTACCACGTCGGCGGTACACTCCACTTTTCTGGTTATCTGTAACTTCAAAAGTGGATTCATCCGACTGCAACACCTTTCGCCACTCATCAATACCCCAGTCATGATATTGAGAGGCAAAAGCTAATCTTTTTTTGCGATGAACAACAGTTAACCAGGGTTTATGTACTGCGCGGCAACACCTCTGTAACACAAGTCGCGTTTGAAATAATCCCGCACTGTCCTGTCAGCCACTCCAGCCAGCAAATCTTGGGTTCTTAGTCTTTAATTCTCGGCTTGTGATGCGAGGTTGGACCTCCAGCTGTCTACCAATAACTCTCAAAGTCCTCTCAGTCACTTTCCGTTTATGCCCTGGTGCTTTGTATGGTGGTGGGATAGAGTCACTCCCGCCCGCACGGAATTTTTTTGTCCACCTCTGTACTGTTCTTATTGATAATCCTGTTTTAGCTGAGATTTCTTGGTTAGTTTTATTGTCCTTAGCTGAAGCACAGATAGCTGCAATGTCAGGTTCTTTGAGTCTTTTCTTGGGACCCATACTAATTAGTAACTGGAGGGAATAGTGAACCAATACATAAAAAAAACTAGGGTAATTAGGAGCTGCAGTATCCCCCCCACTGAGAGTGTAAGGAAGCACAATCACGTTATATTGTTTAAATTTCCCATGCAAAGCTTAGAGTAGAGTTGCCAGATATTGCTACTTTCTACAATCCCATATAATATTAGCCTACAGAGAGTAGCACACGGAAATTATGGTAAATGGCAGCACGCCGGACTTCACGTCATCTCGCGCCATTTCTAACCGTCAGCACTGTATAGCTTTCCAAATAGAGTAAGAGATCAATAGAACGCATTACTGGAAGAAGTGGTGGTTTGTACCAAAAACATAGACTTAAAAGAAAAATATGATAATTGGGTCTTAAAAAATGGGACATTACGAGCTTAAATCATCCTGGAAAGATACAAATAGGTAAGGTAAGGTGAGAAATCTCTCTTTCTTTTCAGAAACTGTGAGAGTGAGTTAACAATAATAGTAATAATAATAATAACCTGAAAACTAAAGTACTGTATTATAGTTTGTAATTGTATTTCAAATATTAAAAAACGACGGCGGCGGTTGCAACGGCGGGGCGGTGGCGGCGGCAGTTGCGGCGGCAGCCGCACATTATATATATTTAATGATACACATTATATATATTTAATGATACACATTATCAAGGTGTACAATTAACAAATTTGAACTTTATACTACATATAAAAACTGAAAATAAATAAGCTATTGGAAATATATACCTACGAGAAAAATATAAATAGATGGATAGATATATAAATCGGATCTGATAAATATCGGATAAATAATTGATACATAATGATATAGACAATTATATCAGAATCATAGATACAAAGACAAAGATTTCGGATATATATACTCTTATTATATCAGATGGATACATATAGACATTTACTTGAGATATATAGACAAAATGATAATTAAATGATATCGGATGGATAGTTATAATCATATTAGATTGAGAGAGAGAGATATTATATAACTATAGAATGCTATATAATAATAATATGTATACATAAAACATTCCTGATATCAATATAATGGTATATTAAATATACAGAATCTGATTCAAATAATTTAAGATGCATATTTATATAATTAAATAAAGATAATTAACACTACATATAAATGCTATGTATATAATTTATATTAAATATATATAAATATTAGATAGATATACAGATATATAGACAAAACAATTTCAATTACATTAAAATAACCAGTAAATCAATATTATATATACAGATAAGATACCTTATTTATTTATAATTTTGCTACATAATTATATCAAATATATATTATAAACATTCATATATCTATTATAATAACATTATATTACATACATTCATATAACAGATACATATATAAACTATTTTTAAAATAACCACTAGATACATAATAGTATATATATAAATATATATATAATATATATATATATATATATATATATATATATATATATATATATATATATATATATATATATATATATATATATATATATTAATTGGCGGCGGCGGGGGCGGCGGCGGCGGCGGCGGCAACGACGATAACTATTAATAAAAAAAAATAAAAATAATAATAATTATTATTAATTAAAAAAAATAAAAATTATTAATTGAAAAAAAAATAATTGATTAGCGGCGGCGGCGGCGGCGGCGGCGACGACGACGACGATAACTATTAATATAAGAAAAAAAAAATAATAATAATAATTATTATTAAAAAAATAAAAAAATAAAAATTATTAATTAAAAATAATAATTGATTAGCGGCGGCGGTGGCGACGACGACGACGATAATAATTAATATAAAAAATATATATATATATATAAAAAATAATTATTAAAAAAAATAAGAAATAAAAATTATTAATTAAAAAAAAAAGTGGCGGCGGCGGCGGCGACGACGACGATAATAATTAATATAAAAAAATAATAATAAAAAAATATATAATAATTATTGAAAAAAATTAATAAATAAAAATTATTAATAAAAAAAATAGTTATTAATTAGCGGCGGCGGCAGCGGCGGCGACGACGACGACGACGACGACGATAATAATAATAAAAAAAAATAGTTCATTAGCGGCGGCGGCGACGGGAGGGGCGGGGGCGGGGGCGGCGGCGGCGGGGGTTGCGGCGGCGACGACGACGATAATTATTAATTAAAAAAAAATAATAATAATAATAATAATTATTAAAAAAAAAAAAAAAAAAAAAAATGTATATAATAAGCTTAATAATTGTGTTTTTCCTTTTAAGAAACCATTTACTACTTCCCAAACAATCTAATTTATGTGGCCATAAAAATATTGTACTTACCTATAATTAGTGCATGCATCATGAGTAATGAATATATGTGTTTTTTAAGAAGCTATATGAGAGGGAGGACTAAAACAGACGCTCTACAAAGTTTCAGGTCTGTTTCTTAAGGACTTATATAAGGATTGTCTAGTTCTTCACCTCGCATCATGAACCCCTTCACCCTTGCATTTCAATTTTCACCCTTTTTCCCAATAACATTTACCAAAGCCAAACTATCAATACCATTGCTGCCCACGTAGTGTGTTGCTTTGTGTGGTTGCATATAAATCGTACTCAAAAGTACTGGGCATGTACACATGGCGTTCAAATACAAACAAGCCTACAAGTACTATAAGTATCTTTCAAACTCCGAGTACATGGAATTATGTATGTGAATACGAGTGTAAATGTACATAATTTATACAGTCTCCAAAAACTATCGGCATATTTTAAGAGATGTTGCACCATTGTGATTATTTACCACTAAAAAAAAACTACATGTTTGAGATGGAGTAACAGTGGCAATTGAAGTTGACTTTATTGGGTAAAGCTTAGAATCACAATGGTGCCATTATCTCCTAAAACGTGCAAGCACTGCAACACGCGACAGTGCTGACGAGTGTATACATTGCCAAGGAAAACCACACACACACACACACACACCTCTACATGATAATTATTCAGCTTTAGCCCTTCCCCACAATTATCACCTTCATGATGTGATCATGACCTCCCCCTACCTGACACCCCACCCAACAATTTCCAGAGTTCCCTCCCTACTTCACCACACACACACACACACACATACACATACAAACTTATCTATTCATACCATGTATATCTATGTGAAGACTGAAGATGTAAGTGTATGTATTATAATATGTATATAATATACTGTATATAGTTAATTTAAGAGATATTTCAATTGTAATTGTAATTCCCATTCATGATCAATCACTAACTTATTATGTATTTTCAGCTCTTTGGCTGTCAAATCAATAAACCGTTCATTATTATTATCATTATTAATGTGCCGACCATATGGAGCCGTGCGTAAGCGAGTTGCGATGTTTAAACAAGTTACCCCTTCAATTCGTCGGGACCAGCCGTTTTCAAAATTGGTGCGGGAATGGAGTACAGTTGGCCAATATGCTTCCCGGTCCCGGTTCTCACTTATAAATTTACACTCACTTATAAATTTACACCCGATCCCGCTTAATTTAAAACAAACATATTAGGATTTCTAGGCAGACTACCGGGATCTAAACTAGGTAAAATTAGAGAAAACCTGGGTTCAGTATATAGTATATATTAGTATAATTATCCACTATTTTGGACCATTCTAAGACAATTTTCATCTATGGTGTTTCTCTCTGAAATGCCTCGTTTTCGAGATATGCCCCGTTTACAAACATAATTTGGATATTAGTCTTACCTGACCTGACCTAACCTAGACCACAGCAAACTACCGGGACCTAACCTAGGCAAACTACCGGGACCTAACCTGGGCAAACTACCAGGACCTAACCTGGGCAAACTACCGGACCTAACCTGGGCAAACTACCGGGACCTAACCTGGGCAGACTACCGGGACCTAACCTGGGCAAACTACTGGTACCTAACCTGGGCAAACTACCGGGACCTAACCTGGGCAAGCTACCGGGACCTAACCTGGGCAAGCTACCGGGACCTAACCTGGGCAAACTACCGGGACCTAACCTGGGCAAACTACCGGGACCTAACCTAGTCAAACTACCGGGACCTAAACGAGACAGACTACAAATCCTGACCCCCTTCCTAATCCTGCCCTGGACCTTTATATCCCCTTTGCGGGTCCCATAATTTTGATTATCATTAAGATTATTAATTAAATAAATTAACTGTTGGGAAACAGGGGTATATTTTGTTTTGTTACTTTCAAATTATTTTTTTCTACATTTTTAATTTATATCCAATTTTGTATTTCCTTTACTTATTTCATAATATCAATATACATCACATACATATGATGTGATAGGACTTGGGTGTAAAATAACCGGGTGTAAATAAGCGGGTGTAAATACATGGTGTAATGCTATTGGCTGAGCAGGTCATGACGTCATGGCTGCCTAGGCCGATGACGTCATGACATACAACCAATCACAAGCAAGGATACAAACCATCTTGTTTCTCTACTATGTTTACATGGCCGACGTTCATCTTCATAGCCGTATCTCAACCCCTCTCTTTCCCTGATATATTTCATGCCCTCCCCTACTATCGGGGTTAATATTCTTGGATAAAATCAGGAAACAGGTAACAAAAATATTACCATAACATACAACCAATATAAATCATTAGTGTTGAAATAAACAATTACACCCGGTACTCAGGATCTTACCAAAGATTATATGAAAAACTATTTGAAAAAAAATATGAACTACATACCATTCATAAATCCTTGTGTTTGTAATATCACAAATATCACAAAGGAATTGGTGAATAAAGTTGTCCTTGTACTTTCGACGGTACAGAAATTCATGGGGGTAGCCATGGCCCAGGTACAGTTGGACACATGAATGGGTGGTACAGCCCAGGTGAAAGATACTTGTCCCATTTGAGTAACCAATGTCTATTATCAGGTACTTGCTTTTTATTACCATCATCAATACTGAGTTTTGCCCCTGATGTCTCCTATTTGGCATTAAGGAACTTGATATGTGGAGAAATTGACCATCTTTCACTTGGGCTGTACCACCCATTCATGTGTCCAACTGTACCTGGACCATGGGGGTAGCTGTCCCGCAGTGGTGTCGTCAGATGAACTTAACTCATATAAATTCACTGTAGGCCTATATACTTCTTCATCACTATTATCACTGATAATATCGTCCAAACATGCCTTTATTGATTTTCTGTATTCTCTTGTTGTTCTTGGTTTCTTAACAGATACAAAATCGGAATAAGAAAATGACATGTCGGTCGAGTCACTACACGGTGGCCAAGTCACAGTCAGAGTGAAGGAAAATGAGTCATCTGACTAGTGAATCGAGACAGGACAGCTTCAATTTTCATAGTTCGAATGCCCTATACTATACTTCTTTTTATGAAGGAAGAACATTAGAGCCACAAAAATATTAGTCATGTGGCGTTTTTTATTCGTAAGAATAATTGGAGAATTGTTTTTGCGTTCATTTTGTCATTATCATGTAAATAAAATATTGCTTCACAAGGAAATTCGAGATAATATCCGACTGAGCTGCGCGCGCAATTTTATAATCATGTAGCCTATTATTATTTTACAACCAATAACATCAAAGAACAGCCATGATGTCACGTATTGATGACGTCACCTACTCTTCACCAATAACCAGCATCTCCACTCTTCCTTGATAGAAACATTACTACGCTCACGGTAATCTAAGGGCTTTTTTACGCGGTAACTGAACATTACATTGGCTTTATATAATAAATATACCAATATATAACCTGTAACTAAACTCTATCAACTTCCGACAGTACAAAGAAGTAATATTTGTAAGTATGTTTGAGAAAATATTAATAGTGCCTTTAAAATTAAAGAAAATCATTGGTCCCGGTACTAGGGATTATACCTTCAAGTTTTCACTAGTCATCTTAAAGGATTCGTAGAATTTTTCTGGATGGTTCAGCAAGTCTGGGAATAAATTACTGAAGTTTCCAAAATCTGGCCTTTTGGTGTTCAGTTCATGCATCTAGATTCGGGTTATCTTACATCTACAACGACGACAAAGCCTTAATAACAACAGCTACCTGCCTCACCAACTGAAAATGGGTCCATTGTTCTTGAAATCTGGCAAGCCACTGAGTAAACAGAGTAATGACTTGACTCTGGCTGACACTGTCGGTGTGAACCATGGAGGTATAATCTAAGATTATACCTCCATGGTGTGAATGGAGATTTTGTGTTTTGACTCGCACGTACACTGACTTGATGTGACGCGACTCGAATAGACTCGCTTGGTGTATTCTTTTGCACTTTTTTCCCAAAGAACTGGCTTGTCTTGGATGCTTTAGAAAGTTTAGATAAAGAATTCCACGTCAAACATTGTTAAGTAATTTTTAAAGTGATACAAAGGGGGCACCGGTGCGGTGTGGCCTGACAGTGTGACCACGTACTGTACTTACATATATAAAACTGTGTGTTTTACCCTGATATGCGGCACTTTGCGGCGACACGGCGTTGCCGCAGCAAGCTGTTGAAGTTCCTCAAGCTGTCTGACCGATCTAATATCATATGAAGGCCCAGGGACTAAATTAAACAAGACAAATTTTACTCATCAGTATTTATTGTCCATAAATATCTCTTATAATTTAATGGACAGAATTTGTAACAAGACTAAGTTATTTATAATACAGTGTTCTAGAGTGACTGTTACTGGTAACATATTTGATGAATCAGTTTGTAATGAACTAATATATCTTGCTAGACAATAGACTAATGTGATCCTGCTGTACTTTTGCTGTTTAAAATTTAAGAGTCAAGATGATCATGGTAAATTCAAACAAACTGTACGTGCCACTAGTGAGATCTCTGTCACTCAGGCACTCCGAGTCTTGACACTGCTAGAAGGAAATTATATCCTCCAATAAGCCACCTTACACTCCAATATGTGTACTAAACTGCCATATAATTATATTGATGAGAAAATGGTACAATATTACTTATATATATGTTTAATGCTTCTCTTTATACACATTCCTGTAGTTAATAATACTTGGATATCATTTCAGTTGATAGCCTACTAACAAGAAGTTTCAGTAAGAGATAACTGGCTGTGATAACAATAATTACGAAAATATGTTTAGGTTTTCATAAACTTTACACTTGTAACACTATAACACATTTTTTCTGCAACATTCATAAAGGCATATACAGCACAGTACACAAGATATGCTGGTTTGTATCCATCTTACTTTAATATGGATTCAATTTAAATGCACTAATTAGCAATTTATGCTAAAACAAATACTGTTAGTAATTACTGATCAACAAACAAGGATGTAACTTTATAAAATACTGTAGCTTCATTATAATGAAACTCATGTATAGGAACTACAACATTAACATGCAGTTATTTTCAGCTGGAAACTATACTAGAATAATCAGTGATGAAACAGAATAACACAAAATGTATTTCCATATCAACAAAAGACCTGGGTGTTTATATACTGTACTGTAATATTATATCTATATTATTATCAATCATAACACATAATTTACTTTCTCAAAAGAATATTTCTCCTTCCCAAAAACATCCATTACAGTAGCTTGTGCAACCAACATGATGTTGATAATATAACTCTGTACAGATTTAATAAAGAAATCTTTCCAGATCAATACACTGTAACAAGGTACTGTATCTATAATTCCACAGTGTGGTGTACGAGAAACTGTACTGCCCAAAGATATGCAAGCATAGCAACTTTCAGAACTATTTATAAGCCAGTGGGTGGAGGGGGTACTCAGGTCTGAAATTCGACTGTATAAAAAAATAAATTCTTCAACTGTACCATAAATACTCCACCTTCTCTGTACACATCCCTTCTCAAGCTAGTATAACACAGCATATGTAAGGATTTCACAGCTGGAACCCTCCTTAGTGAGATGATAATATGAGACAGCCTGCAAGAGACAACATATTGTGTTGGGCTGTAAAGTTTGCCGTGCACTGACCTGTGTATTTAACAGCCTGCAACTGCATTATTGTACACTCTTTGGCATCTCGACAGTTTTTGAAGGAAGACATAATGATGTTTACTCTTACATTCACCACCATGTATCCATTTTGTCAGTAATATTTTTAGATTTGAGACATGATTGGAGATAATATTATGACTGGCAACATAAACAACTCATCTCTAAACATTGATGCAAGCAAGTCACTGTATTCAGTCTCGATGATTGTGCTCGGTTAAGTCTGCATATCTCAAGGTTCCAAGGTATTGTACATGATTGTATACTATCAATGTGTCATACAAAATCACTGCTGTAATCCATAACTGATATAGAGTGACTTGTAGGAAAGGTTTTTGATTTTCTTATACTCTATTAAAGGTCAACAAATTAAGTATAAGAAGATCCGCTGATAGATTGTCTCATTGGAATGAAACCACTAAATTTAAGAGTTGCATGACACCTGGAAAGGATATAGAGAAGGAACAGTAAACTCTGAAGGAAAATCAAAATATCTGTAATGCACTTTCCCTGGAGATAGAAAAGAGGGAAAATAAGCTTTGAAGGAAAAGAAATGCAATTTTCCTGAGCTTGGCATTCCAAATAAAATAAAGGATGATAGTGCTGGACCAGGGTCTAAGGAGTGTTGGAGAGCAACTGAACAGAGTTCAAACAAGTGAATTTTCCAAACCATTCTCAACGTTGAGAGGTTTAGAAGACTCACTTTTTCAAACTCTGTTCAGTTGCTCTCCAACATTCCTTGGATCATGGTCCAGCACTATCAGTCATGGCTGTACAAGAGGGATCAATTATAGATTACAATTGTGATTCAGGACAAACTATGTATGAGAAGTTGCATTGACTAATCCACTATGTATGTTCATCCATGAACATCTAAACATGCTGACGTTACTAGGAGTTAGATACTACGGTACTGTACTCTACTATTGTGTGACAGTCCTGGCCTCTCTCAATAATTCTCTTCCTCTTGACTTGGACCTTGAAAAATTAGTCTCCTGAATACTTATGTTAAGACATCAATGTCTGTATTGATGATTTCATAAGGGTAGTCATCTGTGCTTCTTACTCTGATACCTCATTACAAAAGTCATAATCATCTACCAATGTGGACATTGATGACTTGATAAGGGTGGATTGTAGTGTCATTGTCTTTTACTTCTAAATCATGGAAATTACTTTCAAGTTGCATTCAGAGAGAGAGAATGTTGGAGAGACAACTAGACTAGTGCACAACAGTAACTGTACTACAAACACTAGAGATGTCTTTTGACTACTACAGTACAAAGCAGCAGGTGAGGTTTTCTTCCTCACTGGTCTTCAAGTTTGTGTTTTGGTAATTCCAGCTGATGCAATTATATACTGATTTTCAATACAGCTGCATGTAACTTTGAACACACTAAAGTAATTATTATTCTGGCTGGCAGACAGATATACACTAATCAAATTTAGTCATTTTTGTAATTGTAGAAATGAATTACCTGCTACCAAAGAAAGTCTTTCTAGTTGCATAATGTGGTCTATTACTTGAACATTTTGAATTTAATACAATTAATTTAGACATGTCACAAAATACAAAACAAATATGTAATTGAAATTTTAATTTAATTTAATAGTTCTGCCAAAGACAAACTTCCTCAGCAACTAATACTGTTAAAAGTATTTTATCCTCAGCAACAGAAAGGCATTCTTGTACAGTATTCGATGGTTTTGATAGGGGAGTGGCAAGCAGGTAAATGCTGTTGTCATGCTCCCACCCCCCACCCCCAATAATAAGATGTAATTTACACACACTTTCCATGACCCATGATGTCCGAGAGCAAGATGGGTGCAAGAGCCTTATTGCACCTAGATAGTTAAGAAGTTATGATAATTTTGGCAGACTGGGGACCACTGATTCATCCAAACCACACCAAGGAACATACAACCTCAGGATTGTTTAGTTGGTTTGTTTGTTTTGTGGCAAGTTTGCAGGAATCAGCAGGCAGAGTCCACTTCATCAACAACGTCGTCTTCACCCATGCATACACAACAGCTCTTATGAAGATTGCATGATGATGGTGAAGAAGAATAATGAAGTGGTCAAAACATTTTTTGGTTTGATTTACTCCTCCTCCTGTGTGTCCTTGTAAACTCTAACAACACGATTGCAGAGTGCACATGGGGGGCGGTAGTTCTCCACCAGTTCACCTGCCAGTTCATCCTTTGGGCAGCTCTCACACGGGTGGAAGGACTTCATTGATCTGAAATACAAGGGACAATATTATGCTGCATTTGAGTAAAAAAGGACTTCACTGATCTGAAATACAAGGGACAAAGTTATACAGACAATAATTAGTACAATTGTAAGGTAAACTAGGGAGTCAAGATTTAACAAAACATTTATACACCATGATGCACTTTACATATGGTTTATCAGGTAAAAAGATAATTATCTGAAAATCAGAACGAAATATTCTGGCTCAATGCTTTAGGCTATATATTGCTTACCTAAATGCATCTAGCTGTGCTTGAGAAACCTGAATGGGCTGCTTGAAGACTATCCAGGTGACAGACTCATAACAAGGAGGTGTGGTCAGGGAGCCAGCATATGTCCAGTAGGTACCATTCTCTACCATTTAAAATGCCAGTTATTAATGCAGAGCCCAGAAAGACTACAATGAAAGGATTGCCTTTAATCACTTCATTTACATAATAACATCATTCACACATACTGTATGGTATATTTGTATTTTTGTGTGATTGTGTGAATGCATTACAATAGTGGTATACCGGTATTTGTTTTGAAGGAAGTACTATGTACACAATTTTATTCTATTAAAGTGCAGTATATGTTGTATAATTGAGAGTGCTTACTTGGGAGAAAGGCAGCTGGATTAACAGGTTCAGTGAGAGTGATGGCTTGACCTTTGTGCTGGATGAAAGGCAAGAGTTTGGATACTTTGTTCATCTCCATGTGCTCCTTTCCAACCTGTAAGTAAAAGAAATAAATATATTCACACAACTGTATGACATTTTTGCTCATCTTCAACTATCCTTCCTACACTGATTTTTCCTGCAAAGCTTCTATTATTTCTCTCTTTGGAGAGTCCACCAGCAGATCATGACCCTATAGCTATTGCTTTGTCATTAATATTTTCTTTATAGTTAACTAATCAGTCAGGTCTCTGGTATTTAATACTTGTTTCAGATGTTCTTTTGTTAACCATTATTATGTACAGTAACAGCAATATATCTACTGTATATATAAAATAAGAGCTGTTTAGGCTACTACTTACAATGAGGAACATCCCAAGGACAGCCAGACCACCATCACTGGCAGCAGCCTCAGCAAAGCTTCGGAATTTCGTCTTGTTCCAGTGTACCAAGTGGAGCTGCAAGGAATAGTACACAAATATTTGAATACAACACAAATAACATGAGTTCTGAATTATATAGTAGAGTTTCAAATATTAATTTCGAAATATTGTACATATTTATGTCTCGAAATGCCCCATAATGTTATTAATGGAACAAAAACAATTAAGTTTATTCAACCTGACAACTTCTTCCCCATAAACTGTGAAACATCACCAATAAAAATAAGCTTGTGATTTCCAAAAAGTTTGAAACCCCTATCTCTAGATGTGTCAATAATGTGTTTTGCCTATCACTAGTAATCAGTTCCAGTGAATTCAAACTGGACTATACAGTATTCTACCCCATGTAAAGGTATCCCTCTATCCTAATTCAGTCTCCAGGGTGCTACTGTAAGGATGGCTATAAAATATACAATATGCACACATCAAGTTTACTGGTATAGAGGACAACAGTAAAAGATTTAAGAACTTATTGGAGTTTAGATACAAAGTGCTTCAAACAAAGTGAGACAACATAATTATACAGTACAGTACGTCAGTAGCAAGCAATTAAATGGTACAGTACTGTTTTATTTGATTTACAGCAAAATGTAGATGGAACATAATTTAAGAAGCTTCAACTCATGACCTGAAGAAGTAAACGTGAAAAACAGTATCATCACCTTAATAAACATTCTCAAAAGGTATTTCCATCTAAAAAAACAATTGCTGTAACTCACCTCAGCAGCGTAGCACTTGCCATCAACGGTATGTTCTGATCCTCGGTCATTGGTCTTTCCCCAGTGGCAGTGGAATTGTTCTAACACGTACTCATCAGTACCAAGTGGACCGCCTTTCAGACCTGGAAAACAATTTAAAAATAAGCTCTTGTCTATTATTTACTACCCTAGCTAATAAAGTATAAGGTTGTAAGTAGGGGAACATAGTAATGACTGTGCATAGGAAAGCGGGACCTGATGAGCTACGTATGGTTGCAAGAAATTTTTGAATCCAGTGTAAGCAGTGGTCTGACAGAGGCACATTATACAATAGATCAATACAAAAAGTGCTATTATGACCAAACATATATATACACACTTGAGGAACCGCTGCCAATCTGTGCCTTCCAGGAGTGACCGCTGTTAGACAGTTCGGAGACGTGGATATTACTATAGGACACCTGGATCTTGGCAAGGCCATCTCCCTTGCAGGAGTTTTCTTTGATGTCGATGGGAGATTGCCTACTGCCCCCGGCCACAGGGAACATACCAGCCCAAGTGTTTGGTCCTGTGGAAGAAGAAATACACCTAAGTTAATACAGTACAATACTTAAGGTCTACCCAGTTACATAATACAGGTAAATAATTATACAGTTCATGGAAAAGACATGTGTGTGTGTGACTGTGTGTGCTATAAGGGACGGTCGAGTTAGTGCTATAAGAGTGAGTGTTGAGGATGGGTGTAACAGGGTAGACTACAGCAGGTGTCCGCCTTTCTTGTGAAGTGTCTCACATATTCCAGGGTTCATAGAATAATCTATGAACCCTGACATATTCCCTGCCTTGCCGATGAATAAATACTCTACAGTAGCAGACAGTTGTATGCATGAATTGTATTAGAACGTAAGGGAGGTGTATTCTTTTATTGTGTACAAGCTAAATACAGTAGGCCTACCCGTATTATTCATTACTATCAGTGGTAATTATGGTATGGCACTTTATAATCGTATAGTGTAGACTGATTTTTATGTGAATAAAACCCATTCCATGACTTTCAACTACAGTTTTAGAATTCATAACGCACCATTAATTAAACACAAGAGACAGAAATCACACTTGGGTCAGTCAATTAATTTAGTGAGTTAAAACCATGAGTAGTTGTACTTGTCAGAGGATTAGTAAACTGTCTGTCACATTACTTATACGGAATTACGAAAGACACTTTGTTCATAAAAAAAAATAAACTCCAAAGGTGAAAGACTTAATAACCTCAGCTGCTGGCTGACCCGTATATAAAATCCAAGTATAAATAAATATCGATAAGTATATATAGTAAAAAAAAAAAAAAAGGTATAATAAGAAACATTTTAAATCCACAAAATAAATAAATTGGAGAATAGTCTAACTTTAGGTATGGCATCCTTTCACCGTCCCTCAGTGGCGCGAACAAGGGAAATATGGCAGTGTGCCGCTAAAAACTTGTCCCACCACTGCCGACCAGGTTGAGTGAAAGTGCTAATAGGAGGGACGGAGAGAGAGGTACTGTACATGGCAGGGAAGGGAGGGGGAGACAAGAGAGAGGCAAGGGAGGGAGGGAGCGTAGCGTGTGGGAGGGAGGGAGCGTAGCGTGTGGGAGGGAGGGAGGGTTGGATGTTAGAAAGGAGTGGATGAATTGATGGAAGGATAAATAGAGGGAAGGGAATGAGAGAAGGTTACATGAAGGCTTGGGAAGGAAGGGAGGGAGGGTTGGTCGAAAGGAGAGAGAAAGGGAGACCAATAAGGAAAGTAGGCAGAGAGGGAGAGGCGTACAGAGGAGGGAGGGAGTAGTTGAGAAGGACAGGTAAACGGGGAGGGAAAGAGAAAGTTGGAAAGAGGAGGGAAAGGAGGGTGGTATGGCTGGCAGGGACAAGGAGGTGGGTAAGAGTGGGTAAGATGGAAGACATTTCTGAGAGAAATAGTGATGAAGGAAGGGAAGAACAGGGAGGAAAGTGGTGGTGATGGATGGATGGAGAGACTGAAGAAGAAATGGAGGGGCAAGAATGAAAGGAAGTGTTGACAGCTTTAAAAATGAAGAGTGACAATTAAACCACACACACACACACACACACACACATCTCCTACTCAGTATATGGCGAAATCTAATTATTCACATAGGCTAATCACCTCATCATACCGAAAGACAAATAAAATCAACGACACCAAGGACAATTAGAAAAGAAAAGAAAGCACTGAATTAACGTCAGTTGTTGTTAGCGTTTTTATACCATGGGTTTTGATGTGTGACACCTCAAAATACGACTTTATATTTATACAGTACATAGAAGCTCTGAAGGACGAGTCGTTATTAAACTTTGGCTTGACAGAATGACTAGGGAACAACACCGTATGAGGAAAGAGCCTTTACTGAAGAAGAAATAGTGAAACGTTGTCAATAAAGGTTCCTCCTCATACTGTGTTGTTCCTCACAGTCACAAGGAAAATATTAACCAAAGAGATACCGCATTAGTGTAACTCAAGTACCGAACTTGGTCGAAGTGGAAGTCCTATTTACTTCCAGAATGACAGAACATAACTTTAGTCATTATTCCCCGAAGGTGTTGTAAGATCTGAGGAATTCTATTCAGTGAAAGTGTGACAGTCTCACAACGAAATGTAGTGAATGAATATAATTATCATGTATGTTGTTCATGTAATCTTTAATAGTTATTTGTTTTTCATTTCATAGTCAATAACTTTAATTCAATAGCCCTTCATACAACAATATTTTCACACATGGGTGGCCAAAGTTATGTCCTTTTATATTTCTTCCTGGGACATGGTGGGAGGCGAGCAAGGGTACCTATTAATAACACACTCATTGTGGTGGTCGTGGCCTCCTCTATAGCCTACTCTACCTCCCACACCCATGCACACCCCACAATACCATGACCCATCCAATGTGTCCCTCTCACTTTCCCACTTCACCATTCCTCCTTTCACTATCCCTACTCATTCCTCTCCATCCCCATAATACACACACACACACACACACACACACACACACACACCCTTCCTCTCCGCACCCATCCTCAACCATTCCTCCTTCCCATGATCACCTTTCATCCATTCACCACGTCCCTCATCCACCCATAGTTATGCACACCCTACCCTACCTTTCCCTACCCAACCTCCCCCTTACCCCTTCACCCTCATCCCTTCCTCTCCCTCTCTGTCTCTCTTGTAACATGCCCGTGATCCTGACCTTAACCTACTGTTATAGATCTTCTTCAAAGTCTTCTCTCGAGCTTGTGGGGAGGGTCGGTCAGCCAGTCACACCCTTCCCATGTAGCTTAATCGGCTTCTCTTATGAGGGTCGTTTACTGTGAGTACTACTTTTTGAAGTGTACGTAGTCCGATAAACAGTACCGTACTACTAAAACAGATCCCATACTCGTATACTGAGGTTGTCTGTTTTCTAATATAGTTTGCAAGTTAAAAATCCTGTGATGGTGTATTAGAGTTGGTGGCTTCTGATTCCTCCCGACTATGCCACAACAAAAAATGCTCCTTCAATATTGGTGGTGTTTCGTGGCAATGTTTGAAGGCCTCACTAACCTCCAATTTTCTGACTACATGACGGGGGAGCGTAACCTCACCTACCTTCAACCAAAACTCTTGGTTACCTTCATTAAAGCCCTACGGTATTATTTAATTATCGCCTCCGACCCTGTACACTTATAAAATTCTATATAACGACTCGAAACATTACTACCTCAGTTTGGCAGGCACAGATAAAAACAAACAAACACATCACCAGTGCAGGGAGGCAGTGTGGGTGATTGTGTTGCCAAGTTCACCGGCCAACAATAAAAATAAAAATAAAGTATATATTTTGTTATGTGTAGAAGAGAGATTAGTTATTATAGTATTCCTATCCGTTCGGGTGTCCACAAATTATCTGATCAGACTGTATTGTATTCAGACAATTTATGTATATCTAGACTTATAAAGAAATATTTCCCTTGGGTGAAGTCAGGATAAACACACACTCAGGCAGACACAACATGAACATCAAAACGAGAAAACATAGTAAACATAGTTTAACAAGTAAATCTGAACCACTATGCGCCTGTAAATCCACTGGACCATAAAAAATAATATAAGATGGACGTGGTACCACAAGCGTGACAACTGAGCCGGAGTTATAAAAATACATTGACGGTGTGTGTTGCGTCACTACCATGATTGTCTCGCAAGATGGCCAAAACATACGTATCATTTTTCTGGTATATGCATGGTTAGGAAGGATGTGTTAATCTTTTCAGTATGGAAATTTAGCGTCTTCTATTCCTTTCTTTTGCTGACGCCACATGATTTTATTCGTCATAGAAAAAATATGCCTCGTGTGTTCATCGAAGTAATTTCATAGTACTGTATTCAAAATAATGAAGAGTTTCCTTTTATTATACTACATAAAACTGTAGACTGCATGTTAGCTACAACAAACCTCCTCCAAGCGTTGACACAGGCAGCTGGAGTCTCGGTTTACGCTCGAGCCTAACTGTTTACATTGATGTTAAGTATTTGCAGCCTAGGGTGACACTGCAGGAGGGTGGGAATGTTTACGTCTTAATGCTGTAGTAGACTTTTGGTACTGTATGTATATTGGAGTAGTTTGATTTCTTTCATAATATACCTTAAAACAGGACCAGATAAACAAAAGTAACGGTGACCGGTTGGTTAGAATAGTTTGGAGAAATCAGTTGCTGTAGAATCTAAATTTACCAATATTGGACTTCCCCCTTAAGTTGGTATCATACTAGCACATTAAATTTACTCTTTTTTTTTTCTTCGTCTCCAACCTTCGTTTTCAAGTCAAATTTGCTCCTTCTAGTATTAATAATACACTAAAGTCCTCAGACAATAATAAACTCCAAGACGGAAAAAATTTCAGTCTGACCCAAAGACGAAGGAAAAATCGTGTTCTCGTGTGACCCGATGCAGGTGGCAAGGCTGAGGCACGACTGGCGGGATGTTTACACGTGTGGGGGGAAACACACTAAACCAACCCTGGTCCTTCCTTTAGTCTTACGTAAACAGTTGGTCCCGTCAGTTTACAGAAAAGGAAACAAACATTCGAGAATGGTAAAACCCCACTAACATATGTGACCAAAGTTAGCAGTTGGCCTTGCCAGTTTACAGAAGAGGGAAGCAAACATGCAATTGAAAATGATAAAACTTCAATAACATATGTGACCATAGTAAGCAGCTGGCCACGTCAGTTTACAGTGGTGGAGGGAAACCAACAATCGATAATGGTACAGTAAAACTCCGATAAATAGTGTAATGTAAGCTGTTGGACTCGTCAGTTTAGACTGGAGGGAAACAAACAATCCAGAATGGCAAACTCTAATAAATGTGACCACACCGAGCCTGGCTGTAGCCTTGAACGAGGGACAAGATGATGTACAGGCTATCACTTGTTTTTATCTTAAGAGGGTAGCCCAACCTTTGCAAATTGTCACTTTCTTTAACCAGGGTACATGCAAGACCTCGTGCATTCTCGTGTCGTGAGGGACACTTACAGACTCAAAAAAAATATATATATATTCGGCACTATTACAGCACGACACATTACGTCACAGCACATGATGTATTCTCAACCCCTTATGTAACCATCTGTATCTGTGATCGTTGTGATAAGTAACTGAGCAATGGGCATGCAGATTAAATTTTTCGTGTAGCAGCATCGTAACATACACGGGTCTACTATAATTATCAATGTTATATAACCCTTCCTTTATGATAAACAACATCTCACGTAGGCATTAATGCTTTCCTCTGACTTCATGAAACTGTTATAACTTTCCTACCGTGGTGTGATTATAATGTCAACATCCGTCCTCTACCACACACATACACACACACACACACACACACACACACACACACACACACACACACACACACACACACACACACACACATACACACACACACACACACACACACACACATACACACACACACACATACACACACACACACACACACGATGTTGTTCTCGTTAAAATTTCAAGGTTCAAACTTTACATGTGTAATATAAACGTAAAACTCCCATTGCGTGCAAGCTCAGTATACATATCTGTACATACATAAATATCTCTAATACAGTATTTTGTGTTCCACATCAACATTTTCCCTCTACTTATAAACAATACACATTTTTAGCTTCTCAATGCGCTCGTTAAAACCATATATATTTCTAACAACTGTCACGCTATGTTAACAATTATAAACAAAACAACAACAAATCACCCCAATATTACTAACAGGTGATCATCTATTACGTGACTATAATTATGGAAGGTTACTGCTGATTCCTCCAAACTATCCCAGGAAACAAAATCTATCCCCTCAGAGTTACTAATAGTGGCTGTGTTTGTTTCGTGACCCAGTTTGGTGGATTCAGTAGTAGCCATCCAACTTTAAGGTGAGAGTCTCTTGTTGGTAACTTGGAAGGCTACGTACGGTACTGATTCCTCCTAACTAAACCAGAAAACAGACCCCCCTCAATGGAACTAATATAAAAATAGGGGATGTGTTTGTATCGTGGCATAGTTTGGAGGAACCACAGACCTTCAAAACAACATTCATTTTTTTGTACAATACATTGAAGTGCCTTGATTCCTCCAAAGTATACTAGGAAGCAGGACCAGAAGAGCTAAAATAATAGTGTTCTGTTGCTTGGAATAGTTTGGAGGATTCATTTACGCCACTGGGATTTACCAACACAAAAAAAACTTTCCTCTTAAAGTGGTGTACACGTAAAGGAAGAAACGCTGACGTCACAACTGGCAATGGGAGAGAAATCGATACAGGCAGACCCAGAAAGCGAGTGAGTGAGTGAGTGTGTGTGTGTGAGTTATCTTTCTCTCTCTCTCTCTCTCTCTCTCTCTCTCTCTCTCTCTCTCTCTCTCTCTCTCTCTCTCTTTTCCTTACTCCCATTACTCCTACAGTACCATGCAGGATATCCTCTTCTCTCTAACTATCTATCTCTCTCTCTCTCTCTCTCTCTCTCTCTCTCTCTCTCTCTCTCTCTCACAGTATCAGGGTTTCTTCTCTCTCTCTCTCTCTCTCACACACACACAATATCAGGGTTTCCGTCTCTCTCTCTCTCTCTCTCTCTCTCTCTCTCTCTCTCTCTCTCTCTCTCTCTCTCTCTCTCTCACACACACACACACACACACACACAACAAGGATGAAGGGTCATATCAGCAGTACCCACGAAGAGAGCAACTTAGCATCAACTTCAAAATCATAAGGGGAAATATATACTGTATCTTCTTGGCTAATTTATATACAGGTATGATCTATTTATACAGTATACTCTATAGCCATATTTTTAGCTCCGGCTGAGCCTCAGCCGAGAGCTCTAGGTCTTATCGTAATTATTGTTCTTGTTCTTGTTCTTCTTCTTGGGGCGACCACTTCTTAAAAGGGGTTCAACTGACTCACTCACTCATTCACTCACTCACTCACTCACTCACTCTCTTCCTCCCATCCATTTTCTTTTACCGACATTGAATTATTTTTTCAACCGAGGGGTTCACCCTCAATAAAAAAGGTTCATTTTCAAAATTTCAATATAACCATATGAATACGAAAATCCAGATAAAACATAATTAATATTTTTGAGACCTTTACATATGGATATTTTATTATTTTTTATTTTGCTTTTCATTTTGTAGCTTATAGACAGTATTAAGGGCTTTTGGGCCACTTTAAACATTATTAAACATATCTATAAACATATTAAAAAAATCATGGTGTTGCAAATAGCGTGGTACCAGTGCGATGACTCCATAGATTAAAAAAAAAAAAAAAAAAAAAAAAAGAGCCATCGTTCCGTTATCAGGCGATCATTTAACACCATGAATGTGTTTGTATAAGTGGCTGGCTCTCTTTATGCTTCACTATATATATCCAATCAGTTTATATATAGTGATATGTAACGATGCCGTCTCATTGACTGACGCTTGAGTGACGAGGTGCTTGCATGGGTGGGTTGTTGCATGATGGGACTTTTGGTATATTGGAGCACCTTGATTCCTCCAAAGTATGCCAGGAAACAGGATCATATGAACATAATATAATGGTTGCTTGTTGCCTGTATTTGTTTGAAGGAATTATAATCTCCCCAAATGCCAAAACTGTTTTCTCCTCTTAACTTAATTAAGGACCCTGTGAACGTGTACAAGAATTGGAGACTTCTGGTTCCTCCTGACTATGCCACGAAACAAGCTTCTTCCATATAGTTGGTGTTTCGTGGCAATATTTTGAAGGACTCATTTATCTTCAATTTTTTTACTACATCACCGAGTCCCTTAAGAGGTTAATTCACTTTTGGTACATTGGAGAACCTTGATTCCTCCAAAGTATGCCAGGAAACAGAACCTGATGAACAACTATAATGGTGATCTGTTGTCTGAGATAGTTTGGAGGAATAATTTGCTTCACCTACGCTGTACCTCCTCCTTAAGGGGATTGTATATAAAGTGTTTGTAAATCTGGAGTAACCGATTCCTCCAAACTATTCCATGCAGGCAACAGAACAACCATTATACTGTTACAATATACTGTACAAAGTGATGTGTGTGTGTGTGTGTGTGACGAGGTATCTACCGCCACGATATACAAGGAGATGTGTGTGTGTGTGTATGTGTGTAGGCTACAGAGGTGCATGTTGAGAAGTGTGCGTGCATGTGTGTAGTGTTGTATAGGCTACCTTACCTACCACCACGATATACAATGACTGAATCAAACTTACATGCACACACACACAGGCTTACATTTTATGGACACTGGTTCTTTACGTTTAGATGTCCCCCCCCTCCCACACACACACACATACACACACATACAAACTTGCATGTTAAACGTGCTATTAAAAAAAAAAACAAAAACACTTACATGTTAACCTTTCTATATTAAAAAAAAACATTGAAAAAACACTTGCATGCCATAAAAAAAAAAAAATCCTTTAAATTCTCGCAAAAATGTCCTAAGATATACCGGTATTATTAAATCTCACGAATATAAATTAAAAGTATTCCTAATAATGAAGTACAACCCAAGATCTCAAGAAACAAGCATTGGAGAATTATATACTGTATATAAGATCTATTATGTCTCTCCATATAAATGTCCCAATCAATGTCCCAAATAATAATAATAACATGCTATATAATCAATACTTTCCACAACGTACTATATATATAATTATAAACACAGTATGGGAAGGTATAAATATAAATAAGTAAAAAGGCGAGATCATTGAAGGTCGATTTTTGGATAGCGGTCAAGGAGAGGAAGGACGAGGCGGGAGAAACATCGATCTGTGGGTGGAAGGTGTGAGGTGGAGGAAGGGGAGGGGGTGGAGGTGGAGGAAGAGGAAGGGGAGGGGTAAGAAGAGAAGGAGGGGAAGGAAGGGGAGGAGGTAGTGGAGAAGGGGAAGGAAGGGGAGGAGGTACTGGAAGGGTAAGAAGGGGAGGAGGTACTGGAAGGGTAAGAAGGGGAGAAGGTACTGGAAGGGTAAGAAGGGGAGGAGGTACTGGAAGGGTAAGAAGGGGAGAAGGTACTGGAAGGGTAAGAAGAGGAGGAGGTGGAGGGAAGAGAAGAGAAACAGAGATAACAACGATAACTGAGAAGAGAAGGGTGTGAATAGGTAGTGGAGGGGGAGGGGTAGACGAGGAGGGGTAAGACTGAGGCTGTGAAGGACCCTGGTTCGAATACACGAGAAAACGTCTGGGATTTTCAGAGGTGAACTGGGTTCAGCTCTGTCGTCAATTATCCTGGCTACGCCGACACGTCAAGAAAATACTCCCTACATCGTCGTCAACTCACAACATAGAAGATGCCAGACCATATTACAAGAGGATGCTGTGACGGTGTAGCTGCTCTCCCCTGATAGTGACATGTATATAAGAGACAATTTAAGGATGAAATAATTTGATTTGACAACATGCATGCACACAATGACAAAAAAAAAAAAAAAAAAAAAAAAAAAAAATCACCCCATCTATTTCAGACCTTATAATTAAATAAAAATAAAAATAAAATACTATTGTCCCAAACTATACTGTATAATATAATAGTAAAACACTTAACTCGTTCTGCCCAAAAGGAATAGAGAGGAAATTATAATTATGGACGAGCATACATACACCTTCATAATAACAATAATAATCCACACGAACATTATAGTATGAGATTTTGGGGGGTTTCCCGGTGGATCGTATGTGTGTGTGTGTGTGTGTGTGTGTGTGTGTGTGTATAAGGCTTCCCTCCTCCCTTTCCTTGTATTCCCGTCGTCAATCCTTCAATCAGCACCTCCTATAGCTCTTATCTTCATCCTCTGTAACCCTCCCTCGTTTCCTCTGACCTTCAATGATGTCCCACCACCTCCTCCACTCCATACACTCAAATAATAGTCCATCACCACTTCTATTTCCCCTCCACTCACATAAGCACACACACACACTCCTCTCTCTCTCTCTCTCTCTCTCTCTCTCTCTCTCTCTCTCTCTCTCTCTCTCTCTCTCTCTCTCTCTCATGAAGATACGCTAATAAATAATAACTAGAAATAATAATGTCTGATCAAATTGAAAAGCCCAAACAATAACAGGAGACAAACTACGAAAAATTATTACCGCACATAAACAATTCTCAGACATAAAATATAAAAAATGAATACAAACTCAAAACCCCGTGATAGACAGACAAATTACCTAAGGACCCTGTGATCGTGTATGAAAATTGGAGGCTTCTCATTCCTCCTGACCCTGCCACGAAACAAGCCCCTTCTATCATATATAGGTGTGTGTGTTTCGTGGCAACATTTGAAGGAGTAGTTTATCTCCAATCCTCTGACTACATCACAGGGTCCCTCTCCATAAATCGAACAGTCAATAAGTCACTTCCTCAGCCACACATTGGTGAGTGACAGATATATTATAGGAATACAATTAACAGAATATCCATTTATATGACTGTAATCTTATATACAATTGGTTATATGGTTTAATAAGCTTCGTGCAGACCATAATATTCGGAAATCTTATATACAATTGGTTATATGGTTTAATAAGCTTCGTGCAGACTATGTTCGGAAATCCATTTTGACACTATCCCCTGTACTCAGTAAAATGTCAGTGGTCAATAACGGTGACATGGAACGAGTGAAATCTCAGCTACTTTCAGTTAAAAAGAAAAGAAAAAAAAGATGACTTGTAGTATATCCATTACTGGTTTGAGATTGATATCCAATTTAACAATATTGTTTCTTTTAATAGACATAGAAAAAGAGATGAGATTACATGTATCCATTATCGGTGTGATTCAGAAGTCCAATTTAACAATAATGTGGCATTCAGAGAGAAAGAGAGAAAGAGAGAGTGAAAGAGAGAGAGAGAGAGAGAGAGGTCAATATAAGCCGGGGTGAATGTGATCCAGTTTTTGCAGAGGTACAGTCACTGGCAGAAGATGTGGAAACAGGACCAGATTAACAAAAATAAAAGTTGCCTGTTGTCTGGAAGAGTTTGGAGAAATAACTTACTTCATATTTACTACTACGACTATTACTACTAGTAGTCTACTACTACTACTACTACTACGACGACGACTACTACGACTACTACTACTACTACTACTAGTACGACGACTACTACTACTACTACTACTAGTACGACTACTACTACTATTACTGGTTTGATTTATATCAAACCAGTAATAGTCGTAGTAGTGGTACTATTACTACCACTACTACGACTACTACTACTTTATTCTACTATGATTATTTTCTTTATCTCCCTGTGTGCCACAAATGGGCTAAATTGGTATACAGTCTGTGTCAATAGTTTTTAAGGGGAGAAAGTCTTTGACGGTATATCCTCCAAACTAATCCAATTAACAAGCCACCTTTATATTTGTTATTCTGGTCCTGTTTCCTGGTATACATATGATTAGAGGAATCAAGGTGCTCTAATGTACCAACAACATACAGCTAATAAAACCCTTAATGATGATGATGGTGGGAGATGGGAAGGTGGGACAAGTGAAGTAATGGGTTGTAAGGTGATAATGATGAGTGGTGTGATAGCTCCAAAGACTTTAATTATCCTATATGCTAATTAAGGAACCCTGTGAAGTTGTTAGAAAATAGGAGGTAAATGAGTCCTTCAAATGTTGCCACGAAACACACACACCTATATACAAGGAGCTTGTATCGTGTGGTACAGTTAGGAGGAATCAGAAGCCTCCAATTTTCGAGAGTACACGATCACAGGGTCCTGAAGGAAGTATCATAGCGTTGACATTTTCGGAGCATTTAATTTCTCCAGACTAAATACAAGTAACAGGATTACATCTATTTCATTAGTCTGGATTTGTTTCCTGGTGTAGTTAGTTTGTAGTAGTGTCAAGGCTCTACACCCGAAGCCCATATGTTCATTCCTTCTTTCTCTCACTCGTCCCGGTGCGACACAACTTTTGCTCAGGTCTGTACAACACACGTCTGGTGCTTTGACCTCACCTCACCTCGCCTCAGGTTAATCGAAAAGTCCCTTAACCTTTACACACACATTCCGCCCCCACACCCCCCCCCCAAAAAAAAAAAAAAAAACTCCCGAGCTCTAGCCTAAGTTGACAATCATCTCGACAACACCGTCACTCCTATACAAACCCCTTTCACCATCACAACAACATCACTATCATACCATTGTAATGCTTATAAGGGGAGACTCTCTAGTTGGTGAATTGGAAGGTCTATGATTCCTCCAAACTATGCCACGAAACAGATACCCTATTAGTATATACCACTGAGGGCGTCTGTTTTCTGGTGTAGTTAGGAGGAATCAGTAGCCCTCAAAATCACCAATAAGAGAATCTCCCCTTAACTTTTAGACGTCAGTAAATTGTAATGCCTATACTGGGTATTCCAGTGTGAGGTTGGTAAGGTGGTTGGTGGTTATTGGTTGGTTGGAATGGACCGGTTTTTAGCAAGAGTTTTCCCTACAGACAGATGCTCGTACAGAAAGCCCAAGTGACGTCATCGGTTTGTAGATGGAATTTCCTTTACTGTGAACCCTCGCCACTAGCTCCTCTAATAATGACACAGTCCATATCGTGATGAATCTATTTAAAGAAGTCATCATCTTTCCCAACACAGTATAAAGGCTATTTCTCATGAGGCGAGGCGAACGGATGGAAGTATATTAATGTATCTGTTATTCAGGTCATTCACGAAGTTTAATGTGACCCATAAAATATTGCTGATATTAAACTACCTGTAAGTCTTTTATGCTAGAACCAGGTACATAAAGGATCACACACACACACACACACACACACACACACACACACACACACACACACACACACACACACACATTATATAAGAAAACAACCTTGAGGTGTGGATGACAATAAAACGATCCCTTGAACCTGACTACTTTCTTGTCCTTTACATACATTATATTACATCCCCCTTATACCCTCCTACCGGTACCTCCTCTGCCTGTCCCTCCCTCGTGTTGTTCTCCAAGTTCCTGTCGTCCCTATGCATGGCAACAACTACAGGGGGTCAATCTCAGAGTAGCATTGCAAACTACAAGTACAAAAAATATCCCCTTCTGGACTTGTACTTTCTACCTACCAACCCTACCTAAGCTTATCTTGGAGATCTTCTTTTCATCCGGACTAAATGATGACTCCCTTAAGAAACCAGCTGAATAAACAAGTACCAATGTGTGTGTGTGTGTGTGTCGCAAAGAGAAGAGATAGACCAACCAACCAGACAAATTAAAGGAGGATGAGCAGCATCAGGAGGGAGGGAGGAAGGGAAGCGACCAGCGAGGAAATATTATGTGGACAAGTCAAGGTGAAGAGGACGAAGAAGAGTGTACAGATTTTATGGCTGTATTATTGTTGTTGATGGTGGTGATTGTAGTACTGGTGGTGGTTGGTAGGTAGGTAGGTAGTGGTGATGGTAGTGTAGGTAGGTAGGTAGGTAGGTAGGTAGGTAGTGGTGATGGTAGTGTAGGTAGGGAGGTAGGTAGGTAGGTATGGTACGTAGATAGGTACTTAAGTACTTAGGTGGGTAGGTAGTGGTGATGGTAGTGTAGATAGTTAGGTGGGTAGATAGTGGTGATGGCAGTGTAGAGGTAGGTAGGTAGGTAGGTAGGTAGGTGACTGGTGATGGTAGTGTAGGTATGTAGGTAGGTAGGTAGATAGTGTTGATGGTGGTAATGAGATATATGTGGTTGTAGTGGTATGTGGTGATGGTAAGATGTAATGGTGATAGATAAGGAAGGGGTGTGATAGTGGTTGCAATGTAGAGAAATGTAGCCTATATGGGTCGGGTTGTCGCAGCGGTGATGGGTAGTTTTAGATAGTAAGGATGGAGTAGTAGTGGTCAGTGGTGTGAAAGTGGTAGAGATAGTGGTTATATAGGACACTTATATGGATGGTAACACAATGGCTGTAGGGGTAGTGGTGATTGTTGGGAATGGTGAGGATGAGGATGGTGATTGTATGGTGAGGTTGTGCATATATTTATCATGTGGTTGTGTGTGTTGTAGGCTGTAAATGGTGTGAGAGAGAGAGAGAGAGAGAGAGAGAGAGAGAGAGAGAGAGAGAGAGAGAGAGAGAGAGAGAGAGAGAGAGAGAGAGAGAATGGTGTGGATGAGATTAAGTTACGACAGTGACGAACGAGCACACAGACAGGGACAACAGGGGTCGAGTTATGGTCAGTAAAATGTTACGTGTTCACCATGCCAAAGAACCCTCCTTGTGTACTGCTGCATAATTTTACAGTATAGGTATTACGTAACTAAGCATTCAGTGAGAGATAAATACATATAACAATAATGATGAAGTTAGCATTGCAGTTTTCCATAGTGCATGTGTTCTAATGCACGTAGGCCTATACGTATTGCATTTATAAAGATAAACGTATATAGCAGATTTCTGTAAAGCATGTTGTGTTCGACTGCATACGGTCCACCCAACACAATAGTCATTTCCAACATGTATATATGTAGCCTATTCATTTCCAACAAAATCTGACAAAATCTTCTACTATATGTACTGTGGTGTACCAAAGTTCGTTCCCCCAGCCAGCCACAATAGGACTGAATATTCTGCGTGTGCTTCCAGAGACAAAACAACGGCGGATAACAACGGCGAAGTGTGATTTGTCGTTCGAATAGACAGAGAATTCAGACCTGTTGTGGCTGGCTGGTTGACTGAGGGAACGACTTTGTGTACACCATAAGTTCTTATAGACAAGAGAGGTTGTTTAGAGGGCAGGCACGGACGGATGCCTCACCTTGCACAAGACAGGAAATATTAAAAAAAAATAAAACTCGTACCGCCAAGATATAATGCAGTGAGCAGTGCCTGGAAATACTCGAAGGACCCTGTGATCGTATAAGAGAATTGCAGACTTCTGATTCCTCTTGACACTGCTAGCAAACATGCTCCTTTATCATAGGAAGTGTTTCGTGGCAATATTTGAAGGACTCTGTAAACCTCAAATTTTCCTACTATATATACTGTGACAGTGTATAATAATTGAAGGCTTCTGATTCCTCCTGACTATGCCACGAAACAAACAAGCTCCTTCCATAATTAAAGTTGTGTGTGTTTCGTGGTATTATTTGAAGGACTCATTTACCTCCAATTTTCTGACTACATCACAGAGTCCCTTAACTAGAGCGTGATATAGATACAAAGTTACTCCGTTTTGGTGGTCGGTCTGGCATCATAAACACAGTAGGGATGAGATCAGTAAAATATAAATCACAACATAAACGCCATGGGTTATTAAAGTTGTGTTGTTGTAGCTCCTCCACCACTTCACAACGTCCAAATAAAGTGAGAGAATAAACAACACTGTGATACAACAATATTTCTTTACAGCCATGGATGGACACACCGAGTTGAGCACGAACCACACACGAGTTACATATTAATTAAGTGAGCAATACACTTTTGGTACCTACACACTAGAGCGCCTCGATTGATTCCTCCACAGTAGGCCCGGTAACAGGAATGGATGGATAGATAATTATAATGGTGGCCTGTTGTTGCTTGAAATAGTTTGAAGGAATCAGTTGCTCCAGATTTACCAACACTGCATGTGACTGTACTATCACCGCCTTAATTGGACAGAACAGGTGTGATAGAGTGTGTGTGAATGGGAGGAAGACTCAGGACATTGTGGTGTGAGGTGAATACTGTATATGGGGAAGAAGAAGAATATACACGTGGTCTTCGTTTTTTTTTTATTGTTGTCATTTATTACGTTTATTATGTTTATTTTTGTCAACAGTTGCTTTGGTTATATTGGCTAAGTGATTTGTACACTATACCAGAACACACGAATATAATATAGAAAAGAATAGTACCCGTGGAGCTGTATATTTTTCTCAATTTGTCAACGATTTTTTGTTTGTTTATATAAGTGATTTGTTCATTATACCATTAACATTCAATACTCTGTCTGATGACGTGCATTTTAATAGGGTTAAGTCAGTGATTTCGATAATATTCGGCTATCTATATTATAATGTAACATAGCAGCATATATAGCAACAAAACATAACAAGAATTTGATGTACAGTACCAAAAGTGTAATACCACCTTAAGGCTTAGAAGGAATGTATAACCTTCTCTGGTTGGATAGTTTCGAAAAATCTAATGTTTACTTCTTGATAGCCTAATTATGCAGTGTTTACATGGATTTGGCTGCTGGAAAAAATGACTGTTTATTACGTGTTTAGGCCTACATGGATTTAGCTGCTGGAAAATGACTCTGTTTATAACAATAATTCGGTCTGTCTATCTGCTACACAAAACACAGAAGAAGATTTTGGGCTTCATGCCTATGGACTCAAGGTAATGGTCATTAAGGCAGTCAGTCTTGTAACATCAACACATCTCCCCTCAGCAGGGTAGGTACTTACTGCTAGGTGAACAGGGACATAGGGGGTGGGGAAAATTGTCCAACATTACCACTGACTCGGGAATCGAACCCGGGATCTCTAGCTTGGTAGGCGAAATTATGACCCCCTCAAAACAGTGGTTGACGACTTCTTCTTATTAACATTTGGGTATGTCACGTGGTGTTGGGTGTGCAAATCAATACAGCTGTACACGTTTAGATAATTATGTTTAATGTCCCAAATAATCAACCATTTTCCGTGCCCCTATATGAAGTAAAAAAAAAAAACACCACCATCACTTTACACAACGTTCAGACCATGACATTTAATTAACATGGACCAACCTTTAGCATTAGGCCTGACGATTCGAATTAAAAAAAAAAATCCAATAAATAAAAAGTATAATAGTTGACCAGAAGTAGGCTATAATAGTTAAACCGTTTCGGCGACCAATCTTATCCTTCGTCTCTATTTCTATTGTAATAAAAATGGAACATGAACGTGGTTGTAGAATAGTATTTTTTATATATACATATTTTCTCGACATCGTTGATCGCGTCACTTGCTGAACGATTGAGATAAGATGGAGAGTTCTATAAGATGAAGGAATGAGGGAAGAGGGAGAGAGGGATGGAGGGAAGAGGGAGGGAGGGATGTAGGGAAGAGGGATGGAGGGATGGAGGGAAGAGGGAGGGAGGGATGGAGGGAAGAGGGAGGGAGGGATGGAGGGAAGAGGGAGAGAGGGATGGAGGGAAGAGGGATGGGGGGATGGAGGGAAGAGGGAGATAGGGATGGAGGGAAGAGGGAGAGAGGGATGGAGGGAAGAGGGAGAGACGGATGGAGGGAAGAGGGAAGGAGTGATGGAGGGAAGGGATTTACTGGGAGTGTGAGAGTTGGAACACGTCCAGTCCAACATTAAAGCTGAGGACCCAACACACACACACACACACACACACATACACACCACTAACCGACACACACACAAAGCCAGGATAGGTGAAACTCTTTAAAAATCTGTGAATAACTCTAACAGCTAACCTATATATAAGTACTCACATGATATTAATACAGCAGTGTTTTCATGGCCTTTTTTTTACAGTATTTTGCCGGCTATAAACAGCAGCTAACCTTATCAAACAGTCCGTGTCGGTGTGGTCTGTTATTCTTGTCTGCTGGTGACACGCTGACACACCCCGGGTATTATATATAGCCCTATACTATGGTGTATGTACTGTACAATTGACAGCACTTATAACAGGTACAGGAGAAAGAGGACTGACAACGCTGCCTGTATCAGTTATAAGTGCTGGCAACTGTACACTCCCATCTAAATGTCCGTAAGCTCTCCCAACCAACTCCGAAGTTGTAGATTTAGTTGTATCGGTATTCTTACTGGGTTGGACCTGAGACATATTTCGAACATCTGAAGTAAACATGGGAGGAATACCTGGCCACCGGAGTTTCCTTTTTTTTTGGGGGGGGTGAGAGTTAACAAGTGAACGTCGTCACATTATAACTATATAGATACACTGTCGTCATTATTAGCGTCATCCATCATTATCATCTTTTCCAAACCTTACACAGCTGCCATCACACCTAGCTCTAACACAAACAAATACATACACACACACACAAGGAATTACATCACCCTATACTCACCCTACAAAGACTGCAGCAACTCACAACTATGCAACCAACAACACCACTACCAAATAACACACTCCTTATTTCTCTCCTCCATTCCATCACACACACCACTAGACCTAGACCTACCATACTATACCTCCCTCTAGGATAGTTTACCTTTAGACAGACACCTCGATGACGACTGTGGCTTCCTCGGTACATTTATTTTTTTATCTCTAGCTGGCGTTAGTATCAGTATTTTATATCACCAAAAATATTCACGGGTTTATTTAGTGTTGGGTACCTTCCCGTAAGTTGAGACGTGTGTGTGTGTGTGTGTGTGTGTGTATGTGTATGTATGTGTGTGTGTGTGTATGTGTGTGTGTGTGTGTGTGTGTGTGTGTGTGTGTGTGTGTGTGTGTGTGTGTGTGTGTGTGTGTGTGTGTGTGTGTGTGTGTGTGTGTGTTGTGATATGAAGTAAGTTTGTTCTTTTAGCCTACGTGCGTTTGAATTGCAGAGTCTAGACACAATCACACAACCATGTCCCACAACAACAACAACAACAACAACAACAACGACTAGTCGTGACTGAACACAATACACTGCTAAACCACAAAAAAGAATAACCAATGTGTCACGTCGTAAGGCTGACACACACACACACACACACACACACACTGTTATTCTGCAGACACATAATTATTACACTCAACTTTCTCGTCTGTTGCAATAGTCGTTTGATGACCGTAGGGGAGGTGATGTTGTCTACAGTAGTGTGTGTGTGTGTGTGTGTGTGTGTGTGTGTGTGTGTGTGTGTGTGTGTGTGTGTGTGTGTGTGTGTGAGTGATAAAAGTAACGTGATAGTGATGACTCTCATAGTACTGTTGATAATAAAAATATAGTAGAAGTACAATCACCTATCAAACCGAAGTATGTCAGGAAAAAGGACCAGATGAACAAATAATAATGGTGACTTGTGGCTGAGTATAGTTTAGACTTTGGAATGCATGATCACTTGTTCAAATTATACCATCAACACTAAATTACCCCATTAATGGACCCTGTGATCGTGTATGAAAATTGGAAGCTTCTGATTCCTCCTGACCATGCCACGAAACAAGCTCCTTCCATATAGGTTACTGTAGGTGGTGTTTCGTGGCAATATTTGAAGGATTCGTTTCTCTCCCATTTTCTGACTACATCACAGCCTCACAGGGTCCCTTAAGTTAATGCAGCCACGACAGTCGACAAATAGAAGCAGAATGACACTCAAATGCAACCTGTTATTCTCCTTCCATTTGTCAATAGTAATAGTAGTAGTAGTGAAGTGAAGGTCAAGTTAGCAATAAAAATTAGGCCTAAGACAATTTGCAGAACTGGTTAGCATCCTGATAGTAATGTAGGTAAGGTGACCAAGCAAAAATACACACACACACACACACACAGTACATATATGGGCATGGTATATCAGCCTACCAAGGAGACAGATGACTGGTGCTTTGTTGTTTATTGTCATATGTAGCGTGTGTGTGTGTGTGTGTGTGTGTGTGTGTGTGTGTGTGTGTGTGTGTGTGTGTGTGTGTGTAGCCTAGTCCTTGCCCGCGTGATGTTGCATATCATATTGTGTTTACCTCCTTCCTTAATTCATTGTACCACCACACACACACACACACACACACACACACACACACACACACACACACACACACACACACACACAATACCCAAGGAGAACCTCTTTGGGACAGACTGGAGAGTTAGTGACTCATCCAAAAACAGAAGAAGAAGAAGGAAGAGAAGGAGGAGGTAGAGTGCCAGTGTTAT